>APFE031666944.1:62866-78265 GCA_000404065.3 Pinus taeda
AGAAGGGTTTGCACCCTTGAGTAACTACCCAAACGTAGGACCTCAGGTATGTCCTTCTCACCCTAGAAGTAGTTTTTTCTAGCATAAACGGCTGTGTGTGTGTATGTTTCTTGACTTAGACAACTTCAAGTCTGCTAGGGTTCCACCCAAGAGCCTTAGGGGATAATATCCCGCAACAATGGTGCCGTTTCTAGTACATACCCAACCAAAGAGAAATTGTAGCCCAGAACAATGAAATCCTTTTCACAATTACCTGTGACTCCATTTGCCAAATGCTGCAGATTCATAATTCAACCTCTCTCAGTAGATTCCCTCATGGAACTCTACAAAAACATCACTTTCCGTCACAGAGCCAAAATATTTGAGACATTTTTGCTTGAGGATGTCCAATTGCTGAAGACAAGCCCTACTTATCCATCCTCCATGTTCCCTGAAATAACAAAACAAATTATCTCTATAGTTTCTTGTTTATTGGGCTATCAAACTGATCAATGGGTTGATGAAGCCGTCATAGGTTTTCTATCAGTGTTTTCAATAGAAGAGAAACCTTCAGTCATTTTTAATTACAGTGAAATCTTAGTAGAGGTCATTCATGAATAGTTCCTTAAGTTTTTTACAGAAGGAGTCTTCAAACATGCTTCAATTTTAGTGTACTTGTTCCCATTCCATCAGGAAAATAGATTTCAATTTCTATTACAAAAGATAGATGAACAGGGAAATGCACAATATGTGATTCATTGGACTTCCTTGGTAAGGAAGCAGACCAATGAATTCACCTTCAGTGATTATGTAGACTATTTTTTGTATACAATTTCCTGCCTACTTAACAGTGATGTTGAACATAGAATTGGACTTGAGATAAAGAGAATTTTACATCTCAGTGATCAAACAAAGACAGGTGACTAGACCCTGTATCAAAATTATACTAAGATCAGGGTGTAAGGATGTGAATTGCCTCCATATAAATTAAATTTCCTAAATTTGTTCCTATTAGAATATTTGTATTAGAGTATATTAGGCAAATGATCAATATGGATGATCTACACTTTGTAACGACCAAGAGGAAATCTCGGTTCAAAATAAAAGCATAGGTTGGGATTTTCATTTGCAATACCAGGACAACAACAAAAGAAGTAGATCTCCTACTAAAAAAGATGAAGTGTAAACTCAGTTTCACTTTGTCATATGATCCTTTGGGAATAATATCAAAGTTGAGAGTAGAGCAAAAAACTACTCCATACACTCATACTCCCAGACCTGAAATTGAGCAATATAGGAATCAAGACCAATGGTAGGAAAATGCATCGCAGGAGGCAGAAGAAAAAGTACTCTCTACAACAACATCACAGATGCCAGTGCCCCAGGAAAACCAGGATAAAAGGCCAAGGAAGGATGTTTCCCCTTCAGTCACATAAATTTAGGGGAAAGAGTTTAAAATATATAAGAAGAGGAAGAAAACCAATCAAGTAGAAGAATTTTCACAGGAAGAAAATGTACAATGTACAATAGTTTTTACAGGCCCTTCTACTTATACTTTCCCTCACATTTAAGCCATTTTCATAGGATCACCATCATCTTCAGCTTCTCAGGAACCTATGGAAACATCTCAATTAGGAGAATTGGTTCATGATCAAGTTGAACCAAGTATAGTTTCTAGATATAAGGAGATAAAGAAGAAACATGAACACCTGAAAGCAACCACCTATTCTTAGTTTTGCAAGTAAACAACTTCATCTCAGCATAGACTTCTCTCTACTTTTGACATTGAGAAAGGGAAAATGCAGATAGCTCTCTTAGAAGCTTAGGATCCTTTTCCTTAATCCGCAGATGAATACAAGAAGTTCATTTTTTCTTTTAACATTGATCAAATCCATCCTATTGATTAGATGGATTTACACAAGCAAACAGGTGAGATGTTGTATTCCACCTTGATAAACTCAGCAATGGTTGCCTCGAGACTTCAGGCATCAATAAAAAACATTTAGTCTCAATTTAAATTAGAGAAAATATCTTCCTTAGCTAAAGACACTGAGATAAAGTCCTTAGAGGATTTAGTAATCAATCTGGGATATGATCCCAGTAATGTAAAAGCAACTGGGGAAATTGTTAAAATAAAAAATGTTGACACAACAACCTTGAAAAAGAAGCTCAAAGTTCCATCCACTGAAGATCCACAGACAAAGGAAGTTGGCCAACTAGAGAAGAAGAAATAAAATATGTTTAAAATTATCTATGAGCAAAGTGGGAAGATTAAACAAATGGAAACTGAAATTAAGAAGTTGCTAAAAGTGAAAGAACAATCAACTAACTTAGAAGTCATTCCTCTCATAGCAATTACAATTGCAGGTACATCAATAATAGGTGCTTCAACTTCAACAACTACTACAACAGAGACACAGTCTACAAATACATCAAGAGAACTAATTAAAGCTATGGAAGACTTGTCTATTAGAGGCCAAGAGATTGAAAAGTTGAAAGCTCAACTTAAAAACCTTCAAGAGCAGAAATAAAAAATTGACAATGTGTATGAACTTCAAAAGACTCACAGGTTAACTCATAAAATTGAAGAATTAGAGAATGAATCTGCCATGGAACAGACAATTACACAGGCAAAGGAGAACATTTGGGTGGAAATCAATAAAACTATGACTAAAATTTGGCCTTCCATCGAAATAATTTTCGAGCAGTAGGAATTGGTACAAAGATCAAAAGAGGTCATAGAAGAGATAAAGGAAAACTTATGTTAGAAAGTAGGTGAAGCCACTGCCTTAATAAGAATTCTGAACTCAAATACCAAGAAAGAGATGGAGGAAGATGAGCTCACTAACATAACTGAAACAGTACTTGAGGTAAGAAGAGTCCTTACAAAAAGGAATCTAATGCTACAGTTAGAAAATAAGTGTCACAATTTGGAGTCTAGCATTTAGAATTCCACGAGAATTTCAACATACTACACCAAAAGGGGCTTCTAGGTTTAAAGGGAATGGGAGATAAGTTAGTTAAGCTAGAGGATTATCAGCAAAAGTTATATTCAATAGCCAGAGATAAATAAAAAATTTCCACCATAAAGGGAATCATTAGGGGTAAAGTTTTCATGGAAGGTTTGAAATTCGACTTACTGATCAAACATGAAATAAAACATCGGCTCTTAGTTAAGCCTACTTTCCAGAAATATACTGAGGTGGATGAAACCTACATAAATTTAATTAAATTCTCCACCCCGGATGAAGACATGTGGGATAAACTTTGGCAAATTCTTGAGTAAAACAGGTATTCATCTTTAGTAATAAATCAACAATTTTCTCACGCCAAGTCATCACGAGCAAATCCTCGAAGTCAATCCAAAGCTTCAATAGTTTTAGTTTTCCTATATTCCTATACTATTTTTGCAAATAATTTCTAGGAAAATATTGAATATTTTAAATCAAGATATTTTGATGAATTAGTATAAGTACTTCACAATTCGAAGTACAAAGGGTTGGAACTCATATGAAGAATGAAGAAGTCAGATCCTTCATGTAAAGATATACATGTAATGAAGTGATCATTTCCATTAATACAAAAAGTTTGTTCTAGGATTCCTGTGTTAGGCAATTGGTGAAGTTTTCTCTCTTGTAAAGTTGGTATTTTTCCATTTTTCCATATGTTCTTTTTGTTTTTATGTTTAAAGAAGAATAAGGGTTGAATTTGTTTGAATACACTCTGCTCTGGCTTATAAACAATATCTATGTTTTCACTCTGATATTAAATATATAATTCATCCTAATATGCTTTATGTTTAATTGACTCTAAATATTTTCCTCCTATTCATTTCACAAATGCTCTAAAGATCCAAAAGCCTGCCTACCTTTCCCTTCTACATATGTTCTGCAATTCTTGTATTTTTTCACCCAAGGCTTATTGACTCCATGCCCAATGGACTGTCCTTGCAGCCTCAACCAAACCTTTGAAAAAAACAAACAAACTAATAACTAGGATAATATTTTAAATCAACAAATCTAAATCATATAGAGATATCCCTCTCTGAAGCTGAAAGCGCTAGATTCTACTCTTCCAAAGTGGTTTTGTGGTTATCTCTGGGTTTCTCTCACACCCTTGGGAAATTATGGAGTAATAATAGGTTGCATTGGAAATTCCATTTCACTTGGCCTCCTAAGGTGTTAGGTTAGGTTAGGCTAGATTGTATTTAGTTCGCTGCAATGAATTGTTGTCTTTGCGTCATCTCATTTCTCATGTTTCGTCTCATTGTCATTTTCAGTCTTGTTGGTTCTAATAAAACTATAAATGGAATTCGGTGGTGAGCTTCAAGATGATATGGTAATTTTTTGGGAAAAAGAAGATTGTAGTAACATGCAACCCTTGGCTCACCTGCTACTCTTCTTCTTTGATCTGGTATTTATACATTCTAAAATTTTATGATATTTGGATGCAAAATATGATCCTTCCAGTCAAAAAACCATAGTCAGAGCCATAATGGCGGCATCTATTTAGGAGATTTATTTCGAGACTCAGTTTTGTTTATTAAATGGTGTTTCTCTTTCCTATGAAATTAAGTAGTGAAAGGTAAGGGGAAAACCTATAGCGAGAAAACCATTATGAGAGGCTTATATGTACTTCTCTAAAGGATCAACCTCTCCTACTCTTGATAAGTTAGGATCCCTCTTCCGCCCCAGCAAAATAATAAGTGCTTAAGCATAGTTTCATTAATGAAATGAAATAAAGGGTGAAAGAAGAGAAAGGCTTCCTGCACAGAGAGGTGAAGCAAGCAACTCCACCCGGGTACTGTTTAGGCTTGCTGGCAGCAAATCAACACTTGTGTTCCTGAAGTGCCTCCGTCGGGTTACTCTCTAGGCATGCTAGCAATGGAGCAACACTAGATATGAAAACTCATACTTTGATTTTCTTTAACTCATGATTTTATATTACCCTTCTCCTGTATCGAAACTATTGCGATGTGGTAAACTTTGTGTTGTGTTATGCTGAGTAAAGGAATGGGAGATATTATATATTTAATCGGGTGAAATGGGGAAGCTGAGGTAATCCATTGGATGAATCAATACTTCTTGAAGAATTGAGACTTCATGGATAAAATGGGACCAAATAGAGAAGCTATATTTCTCTTAGTGTGTCACTAAGTGTTGTCACTACAACAAAGACCATCCAAAATTTTTGCCTAACTCAATTTTGGAGCCTACATGAACTGTCATTTCAAATAATCTTGTGTCACCTTGTTATTTCTTCATGTTTTTATAAGTGTCAACTATCCTTATGATGTCACTAAGTGTCATCTTTCATCCTAAGTTAACTTAAGTGTCATCACCCTATCTTTAGAAACACTTGAGTTATCTTTCTAAGATAGAAAAGCACTAGCTTTCTTTAACTTAGTGACTATATTTGTTCACTAGACATGCACGAGACACAAAAGCAAGAAAAGCACAACTTTTTCTCTTATAAAAAACACACTTTCCTAAATTGGTAATCACAAAAATCCATTTTTGGTTGGAATCTCTCCCTCCTTAGGTAAAAGAGCACTCTTAAATCTTAGTGGGTGCAGTTTCTTCAAACAATTGAATGCACTCCTAGTCAACAAGGTGAGTGCACTCCTTGTTCTCAATAACTGTGTTGTATTTCTCCCAGTTGGAGCGCACTCCTTAGAAATAGTGATTGCACCCTCTTATGCTTCATGCATGCTCCCTTCATTATGGATTGTTAGGTGCACTCCTAGAAAATAGGAGCCCACTCCACTTCATGCAACTAACTAACTCATCAACTGACAAGTGGCGGGCATGTGTGAACTTTCCTTCCATGTAAAATATATTTATAATCAACCCATCAATCATTCATTCTCACAATCCTTCATCATTCTAGGCTGAGCGCACTTCTCTACATCAAGGAGGTTTCTCTTCAATCGTGATCACAAGTAAGCTTTTCATATTGCTTTTGTTGTTTTTTGTTGCCACTTTTGTTTTCCTTGCTAGCATTTCAGTTTGTTTCGATTTCTTTGGTGGAATTTTCATACATTCTTCTTGTTACAAGTGTCATTTTACTGTCACAAGTGGAGTCTCTTGTGACTCTTCACATTCCATGACCTTCCATCTTATAGTCATGATTGTGATAGAGCTTATAAATACTTGTAGACCCTTCCTCTCCTTATTATTGTAATCCAAACTTATGGTTGGTATTCACTTAGCATATTTTGATCCCATCTCTAGCTTGAGTGCACTTCTCGAAGTCAGAGCCCCACTGCGTTGGAAAAACGCTCCTAGAAGACCAAGTCTCATTTCAGAGCACACTCCAGAGAAAGAAGGGCCCCTTTCGCTTGAAAATTGAGTCCAACAAGGATCTCTCTCTCTTTTGAGCACACAATGCAACAACAAGAATAAAGTCTACATCTTTTTCCTCTAGTTGTGCACCTCGCGCTCTCACTGGCTCCCTTTGACTTCACAAACTTCAATGTGCCTTCCTTGTGCCCTAAGACTATGCCCTCCAACCTATCTTTCTCTTTCTCGTTGAGTGAATAACACATACCCAAGCCTCAACTAGGCCTTGT
The DNA here is from genome assembly GCA_000404065.3 of Pinus taeda. Lineage (NCBI taxonomy): Eukaryota > Viridiplantae > Streptophyta > Pinopsida > Pinales > Pinaceae > Pinus > Pinus taeda. The sequence goes on from APFE031666944.1 coordinate 69,417, forward strand.
CTGACCACTCTTTTCCCATATACGCCCTCTTCTTGTCATGATGCCAATTTCACTCCCAGTGGCTAACAAAATCACCTTGCCTCATCATTAATAGGCTAGTGTTTCCAGCTAGATCTTATCTCTCCTTTGTCACTGTCTTTTGATAAGTTTGCATGTGCTAGATAGGAAATTTCTTATAACTAATTCTTATTCTCCATGAATGTATTTCCATTTGCAGGTGTTCCAAATACCAGTTTTATTTTTGTTTCATCATATCCCAAAACAATGCCTCCTACTACCCATGGAACTATCTCTAAAGAAAACTTAGTAGCAAGTATCGATGAGGTAGTGGAAATTGCCAAGCCTACAATTCCTATTCTTGCAGATACTTAATGCTTTATAGACAAATATTTCAAAGTCACATGGAAAGACATTAAGGAAAATTTCACGCAGAATAAATTCCCAAAAGATTTGGAGGATAGGGAAGTCTACATCAACATCAAAAGGTCCAGAATACATAGCGTTGCATGTAGCCGAAGCCATTGAATGGATCCTGTAACACATGGACAACACAAATTTTGTCTTAGAGTGTGGAAATGGTAATGAATTTTCCAATTACCATCCTCATGACATGCATTCTTATGAGAAGATGGTAGAGCCTAGAAAATATGCAAACACTCAGTTTTATGCAACATGGGAAAATCTCAACACAAAATAAATCATGAAATCATGGTGCCAAGTTCCTACTAGATTCTGTCAGAGACCAAGTGCAGTGTACTCGACAATAACCTCTGTAAAAGTCTTTCAGTATCTCATAACATTGTGTTGCAGATTACATGGGAAGAAAAATGCAGAACACTTCGAGGAAAATCTGATCTTCCCGCTCAACTTGGTTGTCACAAGAGGTAGAGTTTTCAATTGAGCATATATCCTTTATTATGAGTTGCAATGTCATGTACAATAGGCCAAAGCTACCTTACAATCAAAGGAAGCACCAAAAATTTATATGTCTTCTTATATGCTAGATGGTATTTGCGCCCGGTATACTTTCATAGGATGAAATGGAACTAGACCCCACAGGAAAATCCCCCAATCTATTTTCATTGCAGAATATTATCAGAGATCAGTTTCTGAGGAGTTTATGAAAATCTAACAGAGTATTTCTTTGCAGTACTTTATTAGATGGTCTTTGAGACTGATCCACCTTGCATGAATGATCAAGTGAAGGAGGCACTGTATGATGTTGCAGATTGGTTTGCCTCACTGCAAGGCACATACATTAGATGTTTTGGGTGCCAGACAACCCCTCACCTTATGTGTAGGTATGTAACCAACATGGTGGTCTTGCAAGAGGTGGAATATCAACTGAATAATGGACTGTCTACACAAATCCATAGGAGGGAAAAGGATCCTTGGCCCACTCTCCCTTTATGGATTGGAATTTACGAGCTAAAGAGCCTTAAAGGAGTTGAGCCTGAAATTGAAGAACTGAGTCATATTCATTTCGGTACATTGAATTTTCACATATTTGATCCTAGAAAGGTGCGTAGGCAACATTGTGCTAAGATATAGTACACTTGGTCAGATGTACCAATGACTACGTCTAAGGATGAAAAGGTTAAGAATTAGTACAATGCGTTGAGAAAGAATCAACTAGGAGACGAGACAGGTCCCTCTCAGGTCCCACAAACTCCATATGCATAGATGGAGGAAGCATAATAGATGGCAACAACTCAAGTGAACATAGAAACACCCAGGAAGAAGATCAAGCATGATCCAGTGGCATAACATAATATAAATTTTAAAGTTGATCCTATGTGCAAAGGTGCCATAGAAGCGAGGAAGAAACAAGAGGAAGAGAGCAAAAGAGAGAAGGGGCACTCACAAAAAGAAGAAGAAGAAGAAAATAGGAAGCATGATTACATGCTTAAACAAAAGTAGGAAGTAAATGAAGAAGAAAGAAGAAGAAAAAAAGAAGCAGAACAACAAAAGCAGTCACGAGAGGAGGAATCCATGCAAATAATGGAGGAAGAACATATGGCCCAAGAGATGGAAGTAGAATTATAAAAAGAGGATGCTATTGAACCTATTGAAGATGATCCAGGCACTCCATCAAAACCTCCTCTTACAGGTGGCCATCTCCCATTCAATGAGATGGGAATTGTCCCTCCACTAGAAGATAGGGTCATGGATGTATGTAATGTTACCTTTGATCAATTGAAGAAGAGGATCATTCAAGAAATACAAAGATAATTCCCCAATGATTCTGAACGTCCAGTCTCCATATCCACTGAGAAGGTGATAAAACTAAAACCAGGAGAAATCCTCGAGCGATCATGGAAGTTAATGTTGTTTTCGTGACAGCAGCATAAGGCAACTCATAATATCTGATGAGTGAGAATGCATGGTTGAGAAAGGAGTTAGTTGCGACAAAGTGATAAGTAGATCACCTCACTGTGAAGTGTTGAAAAGTGGGCAACAAGAAATGCTAAATTTAGAATGTGCTAAAAATAGAAAGGTCTAAAAATAACATTTCTGGGTCCCTTCCTATTTATAGCAGTCCCTAGTCTATCTATAGGAAGTAAAATTAATCTTGGTCTTAACAACAGTTGGAAATATTAATTAATTAATTCAGTTGAGTTAATTAGTTAAGGAAATTTGAATTTGAAGTCTTTGTGAGCATGCACATGAGTTGTCCCACTGATTGAGCAATTTATCCTTAATTTCCTCCATTGATTGAGGGAATAAGTATGTTCTATAATAAGAGAATCAATTGACTTAGTTCTTACTAGTCAAGTCCAGTTAGATTATTTTAACAAGTTGTTAAAATAATAAAATATAGTTCGTTAATGCTTGCATGCATGTGACAACTATTATTTTAGATAACTGAGGATTCACTTATGGATAACTGTTGCATGTCAGTTCTATTAGAGACCCAGTTGAGATACGATGAGGGACAATGTACTATCAGATGCTTGGATCTTCCCATGAAATATTCCTTGCATGCATGAGTAACTAGTGTCCTCAAGGATTGCTTAGATGGACCTATGGTTGACAGCAAGTATGATTTGGGGCCAATGCTCATATGTTATGAATTGGACCCCAATCAAAATTGCGCAAGGAAATAGGGGATTGATGGATGGTTACCTACATATTGAGGCATAGTGAGTCTATCATCATCATCTTTTGATTGCAGGAAGTACAGGATAGCTCTTGAGCTGATATTTTTTGTAAATAGAAGAGGATTCCACTTGATTGATAATACAATGTTGGGGGTTTTATGCTGGCGCTTTCCCCAGTGATATATTTGTGCTATGTATGATTATTTCTCTTTATCAGTTATATGTGTTTATGGTTGATGTTGTTCATGAAATCGATTTTTCTTCTGCTTAATGTTTTGTAGAAGTAGATCATGTGTTTTGCTCTAGTACATTGCATTACCAATTTGATCTACAGGTGAAATTTCTACATGAAGAGTCAAAGGTTGTCTTCTAACAGTCTCAACATAGTGGAGTTCTAGTCAACTATACTTGAATAATTGGGGCTAATGGATGACACCATGGAACAATTATATAATGTGGAACAATTATATAATGAGATGATTCTCTTACATGATGTAGTGGCACCCAAAATCAAATTACAAAAGAAATCTCAAGAGACCCTAAAACTCGTAAAGGTCACATACAAAGATATAGATTTGATACATGAGTAGGGTGCTAAGTATCCATATGGTCTAGAGAATTTGGTCAAGAAGGACATAATTGTTGTTGACATGGACAAAGTGCAGTAGCAACCAGCACTATAGTTGCTTTTGGTCGACTGCATAGTGGTTTGGAGTCTTTGATATAGAAACATGGAATGCCTTATGTATGTTCCCTTGGAGAGATAAGAGACAAGGATGTCATCATGTGTGAGACAAAGCAGTTCATTGAGTAAATTGAGCAAACATCTTGACATGAAGGCTTGGAAATCACCAAGAATATTATTCTACAGTATGCAATTGCACCGACTAAGCTTCACATGAAATTATCATGGTTGTGGAATAGTGTACAATATAGCTCCAAAGCCATATTGTCATAGGAATTGGAGGTAAAGATGCGATATGTTGTAGAGTTTCCTGTTCGAGCCAAATTTATTGCAACAAATTTCAAAGCATGGCACTCATATATCAAAAATAAACTCCATGATGAAGTTACTAGTTTGTCTCTTTCCCCTATATGAGAATATTTTGTCTTAATAGAGTTTTGTCATACATAGCCATCATCTTATATGTAGTTTATCTTTTGTAAATGAGGAGTCCAATATGAAGAAATCCAAGAGACATATTTGGAATGTGAAGAGACACATGTGGAATGTGAAGGGGTATATGTAGAATGTGAAGAGTCATGTTGGAAGTCCATAAGTCATAGAAGTTGAAGAGTCATGAGGAAACTCAAGAGTCATTAGGAAACTCAAGAGTCATTATCATTTATTATAAATAGGTCCTCATAACTCAAACAAATGGCTTGAACCCTTAGAGATTTGGCCTCAGCTTCTCTAGTGGTGCATATGAGAGATAGTCGATCTTTGGAGAAGCAAGTTGTAGCTTCATGTTCCACTAATGGAGCTAGTGTTTCATCGATGTAACAATGTTCTTGGAATATTTTATTAACTATCAGAAGCTCTTCGAGCCATCACTATTTCATGCATGTATCGTAAATATAGTAAGACTATTCTTTATATGTTTGTTGTATATGTTGAAGTAATACATATTAAAGATAATGAACTATTTCATTGCTTTAGATATGGATCATGTTGAATGGGTGTTGTTTATTCTTTCATGATTGTTATTTATCTTGTGAAATAATTTGCAGTTTAATCAACAAGTCTTCTTTCTTCACTCATGTGTCTCTCTTAGGATATTACTACTACTTCACTATTGGAGGCTTGTCTCTCTCTTGTTCGTGGAAGCTCCCTTTACACTCTACACTAGGTGTCACACAAAGCTTACACACTTACTGCCCAAACTTATGTTTATGATCTCTTGTGTATGTGTTGTGGCCAAGGCATGCCTCTAAATCACTCGCAATGGTGGCCGAACCATATAACCAGATGGGGCTCCTACTGTAAATGGTGTGAGGTCTAGTTGGGACTTCACATCGGGGAGACCCCTTGTATTTTGGTGGCATCCAACACTGTCAACACAACCTTACCAATACTTGAGGTTAGTAGAGTTGTTAATACCCAACCCTCATGTTATTTGACTTAAATATGTGGTGAAAGTGTGGTTCTTAGTGTTGGTAGAGGAGTTTACAAACAAGGATTGGAATTGGTGGGTTTTTGGTAGTTTTCTTTGGAGCATGGAATGTATTGAAAGTCATCGCCATCTGAATAAATTCCCTCTCCAAGAGATTATAGACATTCATCATTTTTCTTGAAGGCAAGAGGCACTTATTGCAAATAATAAGACCATCATTTTTACAACTATAGGAAGAATTCATGCTCTAGAGGAGAATCATAGTAATGTTTACTACTTAAAATGGAAACTCTATGGAAACAAAAATGACAAATTGAAAACTTAGAGGTTGAGTGTAGTGTATCGTGTCTTCAGGTTTCAAATTTGGCTAGGGATCCTTAATCAATTACCTCCAACTTCAAAATGTCCATTGACTCATATTTTGAAGAAAACAATGAAGAGGAGTTTGTTTATCAGACGCCTAGAGAATGGGATATGGATGGCATGGACCGAGATCCAAAACCTTCTCCTATGGAATAAAAGGAAGCTTATAATAATAATGTCTACAAATATTTTTTTGTTTTAGGTGTCTTTTTCAATATCTATGCTACAAAAATACTTTGGAAATCATTTGCAAAGGATAATATCATCTCTTCTAATTTAATTTAAAAGTTTTTGGACATTTCCTAAACTATAGATAGTGGGACATTCCTCTATGTTTTTATTATTATGTTTTCCAATGAGGCTATAACAAATTTCTAATATCCCTATGGCAGGTGGTCATTCAAGTCTACTTGAGTGACAATCATGAAAATACAATGTTAAGAGAAGTGGGGATTGAGGATAGGCCCACTTGGCATTTGCATGAGATGGTAGTGCATTCTAGCACTTATGCTAGTTTAGTGTTTCAAGTTTTAGTGTTTGTCTTTGTATAGTTGAGATATTTGAATCCCTTCACACTATGGATTGTCAATTTGTTTGAGGGGGACAATAACAATGCCTTCATGGGAAACATAAGGGATGTTGTATAGTTGATAAACATGATGTTGAGCTAGTTGGTAAGGATATCCACCTTAATTCGGAATTATTGCAATTGTTTTTCTTCATTTTTGTAATCACACTAGCTTTTAAATAGAAGGTTTCTACTATGTCCTATGTTAGTAGTTGAATCTTACATGGAAACCAAGGCATTATCATCTATTGCAATAGGTGATTCTATAGTTATTTCTAGGATATCACTGATTTTTTCTATCTATAGTGGGAAGAAATGAGCCCCTTCTAGGCCTCAATTTCTATTCCCTAGTTTTATATTATGTCTTATCTTAGTACATCGAGTTATTTCTCTAAATGGTCAACCCTTGAAATACCTTTTTCATTATTTTATTAATATAAGTCATTATCTTTGGATTCTTTGTCAATGTTCTTAGGTACCTTCCTCCTACACACTCTAATTACTTTGACTGGGTCTCTTTTATTTTGGTTGGATTTTATGGTTTTCTATCTATAATGGGAAATTTGTAGCCCCTTCTTGGCCTCCAGTTGTATTCATTCATATCTAGATTTAGTGGGATACATCTCTAAAGAGTGTTTTCTAGAAATTACTTTATTTAACTATTTTGGTTACTCAAGAATTTCTCTTTGGTGTATCTATCACAATGTGTGAGTCTCATCCTCTTGCAAGTTCTAGTCATACTGGTTGGGTCTCTATTTTATTGGTTGAGTTTCTTCTTTTTTCATAATTTCAAGTTGTGTTTCAGTAGATTAACTCTCTCCCACCTCTCTTTGGGTTTTGGGTCTCTATTTATTGTCTAGTTTCAATAAGGAGGGTGCATTTTACCTCTTTTGGAGTGCTTAGTATGCAACCTTTACATACTGGGAGTCTAGGAGTGGGTGGGGTTTCTCTTGGAGTTGGTATTCATTTTGGACTGGATAGTCTAGCCCTTTTCCTTCCTCTCTTAGTGGTGGATCTAGAGGTAGGCAGGGTTTATGCAACAAAAAAATCCCTTCTACCTCATGAAATTAGTTGGAAATTGAACACTCTTTAGTGACATACTTTAGGAATACCCCTGAAGTGATTAGAAGAGAAATTGAGGATGGTGAGAGAGGCACCAAAATTAACTGTAGATTCATAGATACAGAAGCAGAGGGTTAAGTTGGTAGTTGGGTATCATATACAAGAAGCACAAGGACATGAAAACATGATATGTGCAAACCATCAACATCTATTGGTAGCTAAAAGCTTTCATGGATAAAGTCTTGATATAAAGGCCAGAGGAACAATAAGAAATTCTACCAAGTGTTGATGAGGTGCAAGGAAAACTCAAGAAACCATATTAGAAGGTATCAATGCTGGCAAGGAAGCTATTCCATTTAAAATTCATAGATTTAGAGGAGGATTCATGACCATTGGACATAATTTAGGTGGATTCACCCATTACCTAAATGATGTCTATCATGTTTGTTAATATAGTTTTGTGGATTATGTTGATCAAGGAGGCTCTCAAACCCCCAACATATGTTGTAGGTATTTCAATTTTTGGTATTTGGTAAAAAATTTCATCTGGTTTAGAATTTTTATATGGGCCAAAACAATAATGCTATGCGATTGGTTTGTTTCCCTGGTGGCAAACCACGAAGCACAACAAGGCTATCTTTTGTAATATTTTTGATATAATTTAATATAAGGAATATTCCCAATTCAAACACACACAAAAACAACTTTCACATAAAATAATTAATCATTCTTTTTTAAAATCACAATAATAATAATAATAATGATTTGAAAGTCATGGACAAGTCAAAGACAAAATAAATATTGAGATTCATAATGGTTATCATTTATATTAGAAAATGCTACAATTGAATAAAAAAATTGTGAAACACAAAAGTAAGAGGGATGGTTGAGGTCAAATGCTCAAAATAGAGGTCTAACTACTGATTATTCTGTAGAAGACATGCCTATAATTTGGGCATTGGGGACCACCTTAGGAAATAATATGGCATCTCTCTTAGTCTGAAGGCAAGGGAGAGATGTTGGTACTAGGCCAACCCACAATATATACCTCCTTAAGAGCACCACATAGATTACCCTATTATAGAGCTTATGTTGGATGATGGTGTCATTAATGTCAACCCATGGAGTTGGCTGGGTTTGAGTTTGACTAAAAACAAAAGTCATTGATGTAAAATTATTAATGAAACGCTGCCTAGTAATTGTCAGATTACATCAAGTTTCCAGCTCCGTTATTGGATGGTTGAAAACCCTAGTCCTAGGGTTTGGGTTCCATGGACTGAGGTTGTACCCCAATTTTGTTGAGGGTTTTTGAAGGGTCAAATCTTTGAGTTTGAGTTGGAGATATAGGTCATTGGATTTTACTCGAAGAGATGTTTCTATTGATATGTGGTACACCTCGTGGTTCCTCCTAGTTTGAGAGAAAATTGAGTTTGAAGTTGAAAACTCAGTTTTGTGGGCTAAAACCCTAGGGGATAGTAACATGACGCCTTATTCACCTATAATTGTCAATATATGACAATGATTATCACCTCAATCTCATTGTGTATAAATTCAATAAATTAAAGAAACAAAGGCAATGACCCAATCATTGACTTCACGACCTTGGTAGGACTAAATGCACTAAGCTAATCATTGATTTCA
>APFE031666944.1:78430-113662 GCA_000404065.3 Pinus taeda
TTAAGGGTTATTTATGATTATTAATAGTATTAAGTTAGGATATTCAATTATCTTTCCCTTATATGATGTGGCTCTCAACATTTAATAAAGGTGAGACATTTGTAAGACTCCCAAATAATATTAACAAGCCTAATCTATACAATAATGGATAACACATTTTTCTTAAGACATAAGGAAACAATTAAATGACATTTATCTAATCAACTTTAAAGACTCCTCCAACGACTACATTAGAATATCCCTCACAAACACTATAAAAGAAACCTAACAAGACTCCTAAAATACATCATATCTAAATGTATTCTCAACATAGCTCTGAATTTTTTTCAGCGTTTTTTTTAAGACTTTTGAGGCAAAAAATTTATTTTTTTCTCTTGAGGTTAGGGTAGACTAGTGATATCTCATCTTCAACATTCACTAGACCCTCCAAGGTAAGTCCTTTATTAAGTATTTGTGTTTTGAGTTGCAATGGTTGGGAAAATATCTTTGTAAACACATCGTGCGATTAGGGCACATTTTTAGGAACAACGAAATATCTGAGTTGGTTAGGGTTCTTTCATTTTCTCTTTTACTTTGGTGATTCGTTGGAAGAGGGACTTTGTTTATTGGGTTTTGGTTGAGAAGAATAACTTCAAGGCCTCGGTCCTCATACGACAACAAGAATGAATCCATTTCACAAACTTGGATAAACTAATTTAGGATTCAAACCTGTGTAGTAGGGAATATTTCTAAGCACATTACATAGACCTATTGAAGGGAAGCAAGGCATGGCATGATCATTAGCTCTAGGACCTGAGTTCTCTATTGAAACATCACTTATAAAATAATGTATGAAGTATTATGATTTAGGAATTTCAGTCCTCAAGGAGACCTAAAACTAGGGCACAGTAGTGCCATTTGTCTCTAAGAATTTAGACATCGTTGTCATCAAAATTTTTGCAATTATATATATAGGTATTGGTTTCATACTATGATATCTCTATAGAGTATACCATGTTCAAGCTATGAGTTCAACCTTATAATTGCAATAGTATTACTAAGAACTACAACACCTATATTACCATTAATTCATAAGTACTAAGTAAGCTATATATATATTCATATGTTTGATATAGTAAAGCCAATTTGTGCTGCTCTTGATGTAGTAATTCCTTGTATAGATCATCACTGAGGTACTTTATTAATGTAGTCATTTGAGGGTTCATGCAGAAGTCTTATTATTTTATCATATTAGCCACAATAATATTCTCTTCACTGACAAAAAGAGTAGTCTACAAAAAAATACTCTTTGTACCATCTTATAATGCTTATTGAATCAAATGTTGTAGAAGGAAGGGTACTTTTAAGGGTTCTGATCAGCACTCACTACAGTTGGATCAAGTGCAGTGGCATACCTTTATACAATCATTGTATCCTTCAACAGTCAATAGATCTTATTGACATAGATGCATTATATAATATATTAACAGTGAGAAAGTAACTAGGGCAGAGGAACACGTAAGATGATCCAATTTTGACATGATAGCTTCTACAATGAGGATGCCTATATAACTATCTACAAGTGACTTAGTATATGAGATCGTTATGGCTTATTACATAAGATACTATTATTTTGAATGACATAGTAATCATATATATAACAATAAGTTTGATATGTCACCTTGAACAAAAGTAAGTACAACACTAGTGACACTTCTGTTAAGAGCATGTTAGGATTTTCACTATCTATATCTAGTGATACAATGTTAACAAGTGATTTGACTATATGTAATGGGACAACAAGTAACACATTGACATTGAAACAATGTCTTGACTTTGAATTAACACAATTACATGACTTTGACATCAACCTAACTATGACAAGTACCTTGATTATGATGTGAAGCATTGATTGAATTAATGAGCATTCTATGATGAGATACTTGACTTTGACTTTACTTGACTATGACACATGGTTGATGTTGCAATAATACTTGACATAGTGAGTAGGTTTTCTATGACATTTGGTTGACACTACAATAATACTTGACATAGACTATGATGACCTAGGGGTTTGTCTTGTAGTGATGACCGAAAGAGTGTACAATGACACAACTGTAACCTTGCAGGGAATCAGGTCTTGAATGCAATATCATCCAGTTGTACAACATATTGACGTAAATATGGATAACAAAGTTTGACCAACTGAAAAAAAAGCTTTAAACATATGCTGGTATCTCTCCGTGGATGGAGCTTGAGAGCATTGGTAGTAGGTCATAAGGATGACTTGAGGCACCTCGATTTGTGCCATTGTTGGATCGCAGTGCCAGATGATTGCAACATCCTTTGTAGCAATATGACCAGTTTGGTACAATATGATAGTGTGATTTGTTTAATATTTCATTAGCATATGATGTTTATCCTTACATGAGTAGTGTGGTGCAATGACCATTGCAAGTTGATTTGTTTGGTACAACTTGGACAATGATCAGTTGGATAACATTGTGTAGTGATCAGTGGTTAGACAATGCAATGGTCAGATTGAGCAAGATTGTACAGTGTGATTAGCAATAGCAGAGCAACATTCTCTTATATACTATCTTCTTATATTGAATAAGAGAATAGGGGGATCCAATCTGAAAATTGTGAAATGTGGTCCGCCAACTCTTAAGGGTGGTAGGGTGGTGCAGGGCAGGTGATTGGAGTCACCTTCATGATATGGCCCGAGAACACTTTAGGGCAACAAGGTGGTGCTAGGGTAGGTCATTTCCTATACAGGGTCTTGTGGCGTCCTTTCTGTTGGGGCTGATAAACTGCAAGGCGACGAAGCATCCTTCTTGATAATAGCTAGTAAACAAAATGTTGGGGAATTTTTCAAGTTGCAACCTAACTTACAGGGTATTGGGGCATCCTTTCGATTGCAACAGGGTATTAGGGTTTAATAGTGTCCTCCATGTTCTAGCCTATAAATTATGGATTTGACACCTCCTCAGTTGTATTTGAAATATTGATGTAATAAATTTTCTTTTAATAGGGAGAAGACAATTACTAAAGAAGCATTCGATGATTTTAACCCAGAGGGGGTTTTCCACCTAAACTGTTTTGTGTCCACTATTTTATCTTTTTGCATTGTTGTATGGTGTTATAATTATTTCAGGAATAATAATAATAATAACATAAGATTAACTAATGCTCTGAAAAGGATTAAAAATTGTTAGTTGCTAAGAAATATTGATCCACCATGCCCTCTCAGTATTTCCAATAATTGATATCATATCTTGGTTGCTTTAGTAATAGCTTAATTGTTGGAAAGAATATCTTAGAGCATAAAGATGGGAAAATCAAAGAAGCAAATTGCCAAGCATTCCAAGGATGCAAAAGAAGGTTCATGTAGAGTAGCTTCTGAAGGAAATCAGTATTGTGCACCAACTCCCGAATTTGATGAAGATAATTACTAGATATGGGAATCTAGAATGGAAGTCCATTTGCAAGCTCATGATGTATGGAAATATGTTGTTTCTGGAGACACATCTACTGATGAAGCCAAAAGGTACAATTCAAAAGCCATGAACGTCATTCTTAATGTTCTGCCAAATTTCGTAAAAGAAAAAGTTTGTCATCGTTCAATAGCCAAAATTATTTAGGAAAGGCTCCATAATCTCTACTCAAAGAAGCATGTAGGTCAAGATATAGATCTTGAAAATCATGCAGATCCTAATTATGATAATGAAGAATTTGAAGGAATGTGTAAGATCGAATTTCAAAATGAAGTGATCAAGGTTATAAAAGAACTTAAAATTCAAAGGGAAAAGGAAAATTTTCTGGAAGAAGAATTGGAAACAACAAAAGGATATTATGTTGAAAAAATCAATAAGAAAAATGAAGAATCCGAGAAAATCATTAACAAGCTTAGAGTACAGTTGCAAGAAGCTAGAAAGGTCAAAAAGTTAGAATGGAAGAATATGGAGACAAAAAATCACACACTCAATAAATAAATCGATCAAAAGCAATAGGAACTTGATGTAGCCTTTGCAAAGATTAATAGGTCTAAGAAACAAGTGCAGGAAGTAGAAATTGAAAAGAAGGATTTGGCAAGAAAATTAAAGGAATCTAATCAAAGCTGCATATCTATAGTTAACTAGAATTAAAAGGAATTATAAACCTGTTCAGTAGAAATAAGTAGGCTTAGGATTGAAAATGAAAAGTAGAAGGAACAAATACATGTATTCAACAAATAAGGGGAAAATACCACTCTTCTAAAGCTACAAGTTGAAGAAGCAGAAAGAAGAAGAAAAATCTTGAAAAGTTTGTTTCAAGAAGACCTTGCTCAAAAGAAAGGAGAACTTGATGCAACTCTTAATGAGATCAACAATCTCAAGGAATTGCAAAAAGAATAATTGCAGGACAAGACATAAAAAGAAGTGGCGCAGTTGAAGATGAAGGTAGAAAAAGTAGGTAAGGCTCCAGTTGATGAAGGTACAAGCTCCACATATTTGCAAAGTTAAGAAAATGAATAAACCTAAGAAGAACGTTACAATTCTGAAAAATGATGCCAAAGCAGTCGAAGACAAAGGACAAAATACAACACCATCTTTGAAGAAGAATGAACCATCCAGACAAGATGAATCATCCAGGTATGTTTGTCCATTTAATGGTTATTGTTTTTCATGTGCTGACTTTGGACATATGGTTAGGGATTGTAAAGTTGTTGACATGTACAATTATCAAGGACCACTGCCTCCGAATGAATTATCGAGGTACACATGTTCATTTAATTGTTATTTCTTTTTATGTGCTAACTATGGACATATGGCTAGGGATTGTGAAATTTTTGATAGGTACAATCATTATATGCAAAACCCTAGAAGCAAGTTTGTAGGATCGTGAGATAGATACCAAATGGAATTTTTTATGGATGACAATGAATGCTTCAAATGTCATAATTATGGACACATAGCTCAATAGTTTAGGTACAATATTGCTAAGGAATGTTATAAATGTCATAACTATTGACACATAGTTTGTCACTGTAGGTACAAGATGGAATCAACCATGAATGAAAAGCTTGACAATGAGAATAAGAAGGTTTGGAAAAGAAAACAGGTACATGATGAGCAAGAAGAGCAAGAAGGCAAGAAGGTCTCAACAGTTATACTTTCAGGTTCCATAAAAGGTCATGAGGAATTAACATTTACTTTAGATAATGACTCAAGTCAAGATGGTTTGTTAAGTGATTCACTATTTTGAATGATTCGGCTCGTCGACTCCTTCAATTTTGAATAGGGGGAATATTACAACAGTATGTGGCACATGTCTACCATTTCCAAACACACAACATGGGTAGAATGGTAGATTCAAGTCAAATATGTCAGATCTATAACAAGCTTAAAGGGAGATGAACAGTCATAGGATACAGGTCCGCAAGGATCGAAAATCAAAGTATTGACATTAATAACAAGTTATCATACTCACTAAAGGAAACATATATGGTGCATAGCATTTCAAGGGGAGCACATGCATGATTATAGGGGTGCTAGGATCCTCATTGATAGATTATTATGAGAATGCTTCTCATCAAGGGGAGCACAGACAGACGACTGATCAGCATGAAGAAGGCAGATTTTCAGGGGGAGTCATCCTTTGCCATTGATGTTATAGGGGGAGATAAAAACATGAGAAGGAGATGAAGCATGAATTTAGGGGGAGTTGTACTTGCAGAAGGAGTACGTGTGTTTCCATCAATAACAAAGGGGGAGTTTGTTGGATGGTGTTGTCATTGATGTTAACCTATGGAGTTGACTAGATTTGACTTTGACTAATAACACAAGTCATTGATGTCAAATGGTTAATGAATGCTTCCTAGTAATGATTGGATCACATTAAGTTGGCAGCTATGTTGTTGGATGGTTGAAAACCCTAGTCCTAGGGTTTGGGTTCCCTGGACTGAGATTGTACCCTGAATTTGTCAAGGGTTTTTGAAGGGTAAAATATTTGAGTTTGAGTTGGATATATAGGTCATTGGATTATCCTAGAAGATATGTTTCTATTGATATGTAGTACACCTTGTGGTTCCTCTCTGTTTGAGAGAAAATTGAGTTTGAAGTTGAAGGCCTAATTTTGTGGGCTAAAAACCCAGGGAGTAGTAACATGTCACGTTATTCACCTACGGTTGTCAATATATGACAATGATTTTCACTGCAATATCATTGTGTATAATTTGAATAACTTCAAGAACCAAAGGTAATGACCCAATCATTGACTTCACAACCTTGGTAGGACCAAATGCACTAATCCAATCATTGATTTAAAATTATAGGGAAATTGAAAATATTTTGAGGCATGATTCCCAAAAAAAATATGTCTTGAGGGTTATTTATGATTATTAATAGTCTTAAGTTAGGCTATTGAATTATCTTTCCATTATAGGATGTAGCTCTCCGAGTCTCCCCATTTAATAAAGGTAAGACACCCATAAGACTCCCAAATTATATTAACAAGCCTAATCTATACACTAATCGATAACACATTTGTCTTAAGACACAAGGAAACAATTAAATGAAATTTATTTAATCAAATTAAAAGACTCCTCCAACTACTACATTAGAATACCCCTCACAAACATTATAAAAGGAACCTAACAAGCTTCCTAAAATACATCATCTCTCAATGTGTTTTCGACATAGCTCTGAATTTTATTTTATTTATTTATTTATTTTATTATTTTTTTTTTTTTTTTTTCGTCTTTTTTTTTTAAAAGAATTTTTAGGTAGAAAAAGTTCATTTTTTTCTTGAGTTTACGGCAGACCAACGATATCTCAGCTTAAACATTCACTCAACCCTCTAAGTAAGTCATTTCTGAAGTATTTGTGTTTTGAGTTGCAATGGTTGGGAAAATCTCTTTGTAAACAGATCTTGCAGTTAGGGCACACTTTTAGGAACAACGAAATATTAGAGTTCATTAGGGTTCTTTTGTTTCCTCTTTTACTTTGGTGATACCTTGGAATAGGGACCTTTTTTATTGGGTTTTGGTTGAGAATAATAACTTCAGGACCTCAACCCTCATACAACAACAAGAAACAATCCATTTCATAACCTTGGATAAACTAATTTAGGATTCAGACCTGTGTAGTAGGGAATATTTCTAAGCACATTACATAGACCTATTGAAGGATAGTAGGGCATGGCATGATAATTAGCTCTATGACCCTAGTTCTCTGTTGAAACATCACTTATCAAATCCTATACGAAGTATTATGATTTAGGAATTTCAGTCCTCAAGCAGACATAAAACTAGGGCACAATATAGTGCCATTTGTCTCTAAGAATTCAGACATCATTGTCATCAAATGTTTTGCAATTATAGAGGCCTAAATTGTTGAAGGGATATATATATATATATATATATATATGCTTGATATAGTAAAGTCATTTTGTGCTGCTCTTGATCTAGAAATTCCTTGTATAGATCATCATTGAGGTACTTTATTAATGCAGTCATTCGAGGGTTCAGGAAAAAGTCTTATTATTGTATCATATTAGCCACAATAGTATTCTCTTCACTGATATAAGAAGTAATCTACAACAAAATACTCTTGGTACCATCTTATAATACTTATTGAAGCAAACACTGTGAAAGGAAGGATACTTTCAAGGGTTCTGATCAACAATCACTACAGTTGGATCAAGTGCAGTAGCATACCCTTAAACAATCATTGTAACCTTCAACAATCAATAGATCTTTATTGACATAGAGACATTCTATAATATATTAGCAATGAAAAGGTAACTAGGGCAGAGGAACAAGTGAGATGATCCAATTTTGACATGATAGTTTCTACAATGAGGATGTCTATATAACTATCTACAAAAGACTTGGTATATGAGAGTATAGCTATGGGATTATTACATAAGTACTATAATTTTGAATGACACACTAATCATCTATACGACAACAAATTTGAAAAATCACCTTAAACAAAAGTAGGTACAACACTAGTGACACTTCTCTTAAGAGCTCGATAGGATTTGCGCTATCTATATCTAGTGATATAGTGTTAACAATTGATGTGACTATATGTAATGGGAATAAAAGTAACACATTCACATTGATACAATATATTTACTTTGACTTAACAAAATTACATGACTTTGACATCAACCTTACTATGACAAATACCTTGATTATGATGTGAAGCATTGATTGACTTAGTGAGCATTCTATGATGAGATGCTTGACTTTGAATTTACTTGACTATGACACATGGTTGATGTTGTAGTAATAATTGACATAGTGAGTAGGTTGTATATGACATATGGTTAACACTACAATAATACTTGACATATACTATGGTGACCTAAGGGTTTGTCTTCTAGTGATGACCTAGAGAGTGTACAGTGACACAACTATAAACTTGCAGGGTAGCAAGTCTTGAAGGGAATATCATCCAGTTGTATATCATATTGACATAAATATGGATCGAAGAGTTTGATCAACTGAGTAGCGGTCTTTAGAAATATGTTGGTATCTCTCCGTGGACAGATCTTGAGAGCATTGGTAGCAGGTCATAGGGATGACTCGAGGCACCTCATTTTGTGTTATTGTTGGATAACAATGTTAGATAGTTGCAACATCATTTGTAGTAGTATGATTAGTTTGGTATAGTGCAAGAGTGTGATGTGTTGAAGATTTCATGAGCATATGATGTTTATGCTTACCTAAGCAGTGCGGTGCAGCGACCATTGCAGGTTGATTTGTTTGATACAACTTGGATAATGATCAATTGGATAACATTGTGCATTGTTCAGTGGTTGGGCAATGGAGTGGTTAGATGAGTAGGATTGTACACTGTGATCAACAATAGTAGAGAAACGTTCTTTTATCTACTATATTCTTATATTGAATCAGAGCATGAGGGGATTCAAGTCTGAAAATTGTGAAACGTGGTCCGCCGACTCTTCAGGGTAGCAGGGTGGTGCAAGGCATGTGATTGGAGTCCCCTTCAAGTTGTGGCCTGAGAATACTTTGGGGTGAGAAGGTTGTGTTAGGAAAAGTCATAGCATGAACAAGGCTTTGTGGCATCCTTTCAGTTGGTGTAGATAAACTATAGGACGACAAAGCATCCTTTTTGACAACAACTGGTAAACAAAGTATTGGGGCACTCGTTAGGTTATGGCCTAACCTACAGGGCGTTGGGGAGTCCTTCCAGTTGTAGCAGTGTATTAGGGTTTAGTAGATTCCTACATGTTGTAGCCTCTAAATTAGGGGGTTGACACATCCCTCGGGTGTAGTTGAAATCTTGATGTAATAAATTTTCTTTTAACAAGGAGAAGACAATTACTAAAGAAGCGTTTTATGGCTTTTGACCTGGAGGGGGTTTTCCACCTAAAAATCTATGTGTCCACTGTTTTATCTTTCTGTGTTGTTGTATGGTGTTGTCTACTATGGATTATTGTTCATTATTATCTAAAGAAGAAGAAGAAGAATAAGTGAAGATTAACAAATTCTCTTAAAAGGATTTAAAACTGCAAATTGCTAAGAAATATTGATTCACGCCCCCTCTCAGTATTTCCAACAGCTTAAACATGTCAACTTCACGAAACTTGAATATGAGTGAGGGGGATCACAATGATTCTGCCCACCCACCCAAGCAAAAAATAAATTGAAAGAATAGCCATGCCTTATTTTGACCTCTGAATATTTAACATGCATATCAGGTATTTTATTATAGGGTTTTGTCATGTTTTATTGTAGATCTGAAGCATACAAGCAACCACATTTTGTTGTTAGGTCACTTGTCACTAGTGACTTAAATGGGGTATTTTTTGGTACACTTTTTCAAAATATTTACACTAACAACTGGTGACTCCACTAGTGTAGTAATTCAGATCCTTGGTTACTATCGTTTAAGTGTTCTTCAATACTTTTCTAGCTATTTTTAGCCTCTCAATTTCTATTTTTAGATCCACTTTGTTTTCTGGGAAATTTTTGGTTTCTGTTGGTTTTCTACATCTTTCTGCAGGTAACAGGTGCCAGCCTAGTAGGAGACGACACAATCTGGGTGAAATATTCTAAGCGAGAGTTGCGGGAGAAAAACACACTTTTTGACCCTTTTTTGCATTCTAACACATTTTTTAGGCCATTTTCTGCATTCCAACGCACTTTTCAGGCCAAAATCCACATTTTGTCATTTTTCATTACATTTTTTTTTTTTTTTTTTTTTTTTTTTTTTTTTTTTTTTTTTTTTTTTTTTTTTTTTTTTTTTTTTTTTTTTTTTTTTTTTTTTTTTTTCAGAATTTTCCAGATTTTCTGATTGTGTTGCATGTATACTGGGGAAGGGTTTATATTCTTTCCTAAGTCACCCCTAGGCCTATATTCTCTTTGTAATTTCTCATTGAGGAAGGAAAAAAACCCCCCTAGGGTTTAGAGTACACCTTCATCATTTAGGGAGAGATTTGTTGAGTTGAGGATTGTAGGGTACATCACTTTCAACCACTGAATTTTAGGGTTTTGTCCACTATTTTACAACCCTTTATGATAGGTTTAATCATCATTTACTCCATTTATAGTTTGGTGTTTCCTTTCCCCCTTAGGATACCCTTGTGTGTCCTAGGTTTTGGAACTTATGGCCTATCCTTTTTCAACATTTTCACCTCTAATATTTTTTGATTGTCTACACCTTTTTTAGCAGCCTTGTGCCCTTATATCCCAGTTTCTTAGACATTAGATCATTTAACCATAAGTTTGTTTTTGAGTAGCTTGTTTACCACTTATTTTTATTTGCTTTATAGCCTTCTTGGGTGGGGGTTTGTGTGCTTAGATTTGCTATTCATTTTATTGTCCATTTTCAGCATTATTTACAGTTTTTCAGTACTTTATTTTTAGTAGCACATGGCATCATAAAACATGCTCAATTAACTCATCCACTTGACACATAATTTTCACACAAACACACCCTAAGCGAACATGAGCTTGGTTAACACTATCAAGCCAATACATGAAACAATACACCTTAATAATTCAACACACATAGATTAAGCCCACATTGGCACCAGGGCTAAACAACCTATGTAGTTTGGTGTAGGATCAGTGGGATAGGATTCCAATAATTCCCATTGATCACTTACATTGAGACAAAGAAGTTAACATATTAGGGATCTTAAAATCCTTCACCATCCTACGGTCTAAAGATGGAGTGTGTTAGAAACCCAATTTAGAGGGGGTTAGGCTAGGTCACCGTGCGAGAAGATTTCCTCGGGGCTGCCTAACCCATGGCAGGGAATCCTATGCATTGGCTAATCACCAAGAATATCAAGACTCGACCATGCACATGGGACAAAGGTAACCATTGTGATCAATCATAGGAAACCACCCTATAGGATTGGTTGTGGGCAAAATTTGGTTTTCTACCCCACCTTTCTCTAGACAACTCTTCTTGCAAGGATCAAATTCCATAAAGTAAAAATTCTTTTAGAAGGCCATTTGAAATAGTAGATTTATGACTTGTTTGAGGATTTAGATCACCTATAGGATAGATGTTACTTTTTTAACACCCTCCCCCCACATTTACCCAAGTTACTGGCCTATCGGGGTAAATGTGTGATGAAGAGTTACTATGATATGATTCAACCTCCTAGATCACATAAAGGAAGTGGAATCGACAAACCAACAATATTAAGGACTTCCTTATCAGGTGATATAAGACCCCCAATGGATAGACCACCCATCCAGGTGCCCATACCCTGAGTTAAACCTCTTTTTCCAGTGCCCTGATCTCCCAGACGTTGGAACAACACTGCCTAATTTTGACTAGAACCCTTCAGTCACATGCACGATTCCTACAAGGGAGTGAGTGCAATATTTTTCAGCTAGTTCTGTGCCTATGACTATGCGATTTAAGCCACTCTTTCGGGATAGGATCCATACCACTGTCCAAAATTTCATGAAACTTTCCAAAAACATGAATGACATAAGGAAAAATCCTTCCATATAAGTCTTAGACAAGAACTTGACCTAACAAGGCGTAGCCATGACGAACATTCCGTCAAACATATAATGAACATGTAATCTACAGGTCACAACAATATATCTCAACATAAGGGTCTCATACTTATTTGAGAATCATCAAAGAGGACTAATATGTCCTCACAATAACTACATTATTATCTATTAGGTCATTCATTTGTTAATATCTCATATACTAACCAAAACATAATGAGAGCCATACATCATAACTATCACAAAACATACTTATAAATACAAAATAACCAGAGATATGTTAATGAGGAAACAACCATTAAAGCCACGTAATGACAAGCATATATACTGATAAAATATAAAAGGAGAAAGGGTTCTTATTAACATATGAAAATCCAACCAAGTCAGGGACTTACACGTACCACCCGACCATAGATTGGGCTGAACCAAATCCCTATTTCAGCCAATCATCTCCGTGCCATATTCCAAGCATGAATGTGGAATCTCAGGAAACAAATCAAACAAAACCAAAATAGAATTCCATAGGCCATACCACCTCAAACCTCAACTAGTGATTCCATGTCACAGTTGGACATCACCAACCATCACCATATTGGTCTCTAACTAAGTTGTCCAGGGCTCCAGAGAATTTGTTCCAACCAAGGCTTCTAGGATTAGTAACTCAAACCACAGTTGTTGTCGAACTTCAGATAGTTTTTCCAACAAAGGATTCTAGGACCAGGAACTCAACCCACCAAGGGCTCCAGAGCGTTTTTCCAACCAAGGCTTCCAGGACTAATAACTCAACCAAAACTTTTATAGGGATTGTAGAGTGTTTGTCCAACCAAGGCTCGAGGAATTAGTAACTTAACCCATAACCATAAGGAACATGAGAGCCCACTAGAAAACAAGAGGAAAGAAACCCACAACACCATGGATATCCATGAAATGGAAAGGCCAGAAAAACCATTGTAAATCTAGGTAGTCCTCCATGCTAATGACATATCATAACCAAGAAATCACATTCATGCCAAAACTAGCAAGGAAATCATACATGCAACTCGGTACCTACAAGAAAAACCCGCTATAGCTATTGATATCGATGTCCTCTTGCACTTTCCTGCTCTTCCTCTGCCTTCTTTCTCTGAATTGCAAGTATGCCACACTCCTCCAAGGGTGCTCCAAGAAAACTCTAAGTTTCCAAGAGTATGAGAGAGAATAGAAGATAGAGATAGCTCCACCCAAAAACTATAAAAAAGATACCAACTTATCCTAAGAAGATTTTTTATCAATGAGGCCTCTAATTTCTTCATTTTTCATTATTTTTCCTTCATTTTCCTCCTCACATGAAACCTATGACCTTTCACCTTTGTTTTCTCCTAATTTCCATTATTTTCATAAATAATGTGCCAAAAATACCTTTTTTCCTTTTCAAAGCCTTTGCCACTGCCTTTTCCACTTTCCTTTAGCCATGATAAACCAAATGAACACCTGTTAGGATGTTTTTCCCACCATTCAACTTGGAATACGTGTCCCATGACCTTGGTCTTATATTTTTTACATGGATTTTTTCCCAGGATTGTTACAATTTTTCTTTTGTAGGACATGGTTGCTTGACTTAGAGTAGCATATTTATATAGTTAGTTTACACTTGGCACCATTGCACTAGGTGTTTGCTTGTTGTTTGTTGCTCTTTTTCTCATATCATCCCCTTTTATTCTATTGAGTCTTTTTTGTCTTGACATCATTCTGCCTTCGAGGCATTTGTCACAGAGACTTCATGACCTTCACCCCCAGTTTCCTTTAGAAAATCTTACTCCTGCCCGTCGAGTTAAAGTTCATCCTCCTAGTCCTCCATTGGGTCCTCATTCTGACTCTGGCTCTACTGATTCTTCTAGTTCTTCATTTGATTCTGTGTCTTCCCAAATCTGTACCGCCACCATGTTAGGCACCAACGTGGGTTCCGGAAACCAAGGTAACCCCACAGGTGGAACCTCTACCAGTATGGTCATTGATCCTCCATTTCTCCCCTATATGGATGGTTTGGGCCTCCCTGATTTAAGCAAGCTCATCAACGATCCTCTTCTCCATGACCCTAGTTGGCTTGGTATGCCTACCAAGCTTCCTTTCGACAACCCCAAGTTCGAAGGTAATCCTAGAGAAGATCCCACAAATCATGTTTTCTCTTTTCATATGTGGTGTTCATCTAATTCCATTACTCAAGATTCCATCCCTCTTTGTCTTTTCCAACACACCCTAATTGGAGATTCTTCCAAGTGGTGTGTGGACCAACTGCATGCCTCAAATTCCACCTTCACGACTCTAGCCAAATCTTATCTGTGATAATTCCAGTTACCTCTTTGATATGACACTGGTACCAAGCTCTTGACCTTTTTCTGTCGAACTTCTTCCATGTGCCTATTTGACCATGTTCAAGAACAACGTAGAAGGAGGAGCATGTGTAGGGCTCCTGAATTTGAAGAACGTATCTATATGGATTGGTTCCTTAGATCACTTTTGGCCCCCATTGGTAAAGATATCACCTTCCACTTCACCCAGTCTATAGAAGAAGTGCTCCAAGTAGATTTGAAATATATCCTGACCTATGCACAATCAGGGTATGTTTATACTTTCCTTCTTGATCTGTCTTGACCTAGTTTTGCTAATGCACAGGGGGAATCTCACGCCACTAATGGTATCTATGGATCTATCTCCCACCCTCCACCTTCACCATATCCTCAACCTCAGATGAATTATGGTTAACCCTCGGGGGGACCAATTCCTCTTAACCTTATCCCCCACCTACTCCCTCCCATGGAAACACTTACCAAGGTTCAAGCACATCTTATGCATATCCCCATCCACATCAGCCTATGCTACGGCCAGCTTTTGCTTCACCTAATTATCCCAAAATTTCCGCTAATTCTTTCTATCCTTATTCACCACCTAGTTCTCCATCCCCTCCGACACCAACGCCCTAAGCTCCCATGCCTCCTCCACCTCTGCCACAACAACAACTACCTCCTCAAGGTCAAGTGTATGCTTAGTAGAGTGCGACCAATATCCCAAAACCCAAGAGAAAGAATAACGATATGGGTAACTAGAATCAACCATCTCAAGGTAGACAAGGCAACCAGGGTCTGCCACCTAATTCCCCTCAGGGTGACCATCCTACTCCTGCAACCTAACAATGAGGCAGACAACGAAAACAAAACAAGGATCTTTGAACAAATAAACCTTGTGCCTGTTGCAGAGTATTTTTCCATTATACTCACGAGTGTTCCCATTTACCTCAGATGTGCCAAGCATGGGAATCTTAAGAAGCTACTTCTAGAGGACCTCTGCCCATTTCTCCACCTCCTCCCCTTCCTGCTTCATCACAACCAATTGTGCTTACCAATCCTTTTCCCGATCAAGGATATGTAGCCACCCAACCCACATAGGGTAATGCAGCTCCTCAACCTTCACAATCTGGCCAGAACAATTACTAGATCCTCATGATGAATTCCGACAAAGTCAACCTTTAGACTTGGTCACACCAATATGGCAAGCCCCATGCAAAGTCAACAATTGATCCCCAACCCAAAGTTTCCACTGAGCCTCTGTTGTCACCAAATTCACCTTACAGATTCCTCTACATAAAATCGAGGTCCCCTCCAAGATCCCCAAAGATCCATTACATTGAAATATTGCCTATCATAAATCCGCCTATACCTATCACATAATATATGACTTGACACAATCTATTGCTTCCATGTCAATGCTATAAGTCCTCCATATGTTCCTTTCCCAACGAAAATATCTACTATCTACTTTAGGCCTTTTGGATCTCTCTGACGTTTGTTTGACTGTCTTTGACGTTGAAAAAGCGGAACATGCCCCCCTTACTTCATCATTTTCTTTTCAAATACTAGTCTCCATAAAGAATGGTATGGTCCAACAGTGTATCATAAATGAATGTGCATCCACCAGTGTGATGGCTGCTAGTGTTTGGGAGCAACTTAGTTCCCCTGACCTATCCCCATCCACTATCACTCTTTGTGCTTGGGACAGTCATCCTTTGCAACCCTTCGATTTTTATCGCAATTGCCCTATCACCATTTCCAGCAAGATCGTCTTGATTGATATCAAAGTCATTGATGCTCCATTATATTTTAACATCTTTCTGGGTTGTAGTTACACCTATTCCACTTTTCTCTTTCACATCCACTGTCTTTCGCAAGATGTGATTTCCACACAATGGAAAGATCATCACTATCGATCAATTGACTTACTATGAACCTCAGTCTCAAACATATCCTCAGATCACTATCTCATCAATGACTAGCAATAAGACTATCACTTCCTTTATCGATGTGTCTCCAGATACTTGGGGCTTATTATGGCCCATTGCCTATTCCTTCTAAGACTAGCTCGTCCAGTGTTTGCATGCTTCATGCATCATGGGTCGCCCACAAGTGGTTTGGTATGCCTTCATAGTAGCCAGATCCTCTGTAACCTCCTGCTCCTAACTCAATCCAACCTTTAGGTACAATTCCTCTAGGCCCATTTCATTCTGTTGGTGTCTCTCCCAGTCCTTTTCAGTGCAGAACCATTCCCCCAAGTCTTAACCATCCAGGAGAAGTTCCCCTAGGTCATTACCCTTCTATTCATATACCTTTCTTATTCCTACCACCAGGAATATTTTCTACCCCTATTATGGCTACGTTGAGTCTACCTATCATTACCTTTGGGAACCTAGTATGACACATTGATCCTCCCGCAAACACTCCTCCTAATTAACTCAAACCTTACACAAATTTGACCCTGGTTCAACCTATTGTTCCTACCCCTTCCTTTACTTCAGTTCCAAAACAACCTCAATAAGAATCCAATCCTGTTACGAAAACATCTAGTGTGGGGGGGAAAACCCAGAAAAAGGGACCCAAAGACAAGGCACCCCAAACAACTCGAGTTCCTCTTAAACCGCCAAAACCAGCTCCTCCATATGCTTTGTGTGATGTTGTTGGGCATTCCACCAATAATTTTATTGAGCTCCCTCATATCAAGAATATGGTTTCTGATACCATCCCTGACTCTAAAATTCCTGAGGTCCATGTCACCTTAACTGATCTAGCTAAGAAGAACAACTCATTACGCACGAAGCACCCTTGTGCTTTGTGTGATAACTATAGCCATTATTCCCATCATTGTCCTCGTCTCAAATATTTTCGCGATACACTTCAAGTAATTCACGAGTTAGATGTCACTCGTAATGATTCCACTTCTCCTCTACCTGTGGGTTCTAGTCCCACTGTTATGCTAGAACAGGAGGTTTCCCAACCCACCATTGTAATTCCCCTCCTTATGTCGAGATGACGGATAGTTTCGCCCCTATTATCTACCTGTTGTCATCCATGGGATCAATCCATTGGGACTCTCTTGACGTTTCCTATTGTGATTTGGTTGAACCTTCTTCAAAGAACATTTCGGTCTCAACATCGGTGGATTTTACATATACTATTAATCCATCCACCCCTTTTTATAATTCGCATGTGAACCTCATCTCTCATGAACATGCCTAAAGTAGATCCTCTTCATCATGTGGTCTCTGTTCCTCTCATCCTGTCATCTTTCATTCTGATGAAGACGTCATGGAAGCCATGAATACCCCTAATTATCTTTTGGATGATATACCATCGTGTGTACTTCCTTTTGTAGAAAACCCATGAGCAATATGTTGTGGAATCCAATGACTTCATCCATGGTGAGGTCAATTGGTTTAGAAATCCCATTCCTGCACCATATTCTTTTGAATAAGGAAATATGGCTAACGTCTCCCCTCCAATCAAAATTAACATTTCAAATAAACCAGGGATTGAAGAAAATATCACCTTGGGGGAAAATGCACCCCAGAAGAAATTGATGCTTACACCAAGTTATTCAAAGAATTCAATGATGTTTTCACTTGGTCTTATTCTTAAATGCCCAAACTCAATCCTGCCATTGTTGAACATCACATTGACACTTGGCCTATCCATCCTTCCTATCCGCCAAAAGTAAAGGCCTATCCATCCTTCCAAGTGTGATTCTATCAAAGTTGAAATCCATAAGCTCAAGAAGGATAGTTTCATTTACCCTATTGAATACACCACATGGGTGTCCAATCCTATTCCTATCCTAAAGAAGCAAGGAACCATTCGTGTCTACACGAAATTTTGCGATTTGAACAAATCTTGTCCCAAAAACAACTTTCCCACACCTTTCATAGACCAAATCATTGATAAGTGTGCGGGGAATCATATTCTTTCCTTTATGGATGTATTCTCTAGATATAACCAGATACGTATCCATCATGCTGATCAACTTAAAACTGGCTTCACTAGTCTGTGGGGAAATTTTGCTTATAGGGTCATGCACTTTGGTTTAAAGAATGTTGGGGCCACTTTTCAGCATGCCATGTCATACTGAATTCACGAATTGTCTCACATTATCCTTGCATATCTAGATGATCTAACCACTTTTTCCAAGCTTCAGCCACAACACCTTCATGATTTGTGTACCATCTTCATTCGATGCTGCCAATTTAAAATTCGCATCAATCCCCTTAAGTGCGTCTTTTGTGTTCCCACTGGCCAACTAGTGGTCTTCATTGTATCCAAAAATGGAATCACTCTTGACTCTCTCAAAGTTCAAGCCATTCTCAGCCTTCTGCCCCCTCGCACCCTTAACTAGTTAAAAAGCCTCAAAGGCAAAGTCAACTTTCTTCGTAGGTTTGTTCTTGACTATGCCATCATTGCACATGGGTTTCTTAGACTCCTTTGATCTAACATTCCATATGTTTATCATGGCCAAGATCAACAGCCTTTTGATTCCCTCGAATGTGCTCTCACTTCCGCTCCCTTGATTATCCCACCTAACTTCGAAAGGGACTTCATCTTGTGTATCTCAGCTTACACATATTTGGTTGGCAGGGTCTTAGTCCAAGAAGATGGTTTTGGAATTGAGCATGTCATCTATTATGTTAGTAATAACCTTAATAGTACCCTTGTGTCCTATTCCTATGAAGAAAAGTTGGCGCTGGTTGTTGTGTTCTCTATTTAAAAACTCCGTAATTATATCATTACACATACCACCAAAGTTGTGACTAATTCCAACCCCATGGCCTTCTTGCTGAGTTGACAAATCATCAATGGGAAGTATGCCCATTGGATTGTTATCCTTAAATAATTCGATCTAGAATTTGTCACACCCAAAAGTAAGAAAGGTTAGCCTTGCTGAACTCATTTTTGAATTCCCTACTGGTGCGCCAAATTTGCTAGTGAATGATGACCTTCAAAATGAACATTTGTTCGCTATAACCTGAGACGATCCTTGGTATGGTGACATCCTTACCTATTTGCAAACCCATAAATTTTCCCTCCATCTTACTCATGATGATAGATGACACATTCACCATCAAGTCCCTCACTATCTCCTCATCAGTGACGATCTTTATCATCGCAGTGTTGACACTTTCCTTTGTCGTGGTCTCACCCATGCGGAAGCTGAGCAAGTGCTCAATGTCTATCATGGTGGCACTTGTGGTGGTCATCCATATGGAATGGATATTACCCACAAAATCACGTGTGGTAGATACTGTTGGTCTTAACTCTTTAGCGATTGCATTGAGGTAGTCAAACATTGTCCCAATTGTCAATTATATGCCCCTAAGGATCGAGCTCCACCTACTCCCCTCTATCCTGTGATCGCAGCCGATCATTTCTATAAATGGGCTATTGAATTTATGGTGTGTTGTCCCCCATTTGCTAATAACCATAAGTATATTATTGTGGTCTTCAACTATTTCACCAAATGGGATGAAGCCATGTCCATGTTCAATAACACCGCAACTACTGCAGCCCTATTTTTCTTTAGCCATGTTATTGCTCAATTTTCGGTTTTGAAGCAATTGGTTTCCAACCACGACCGACACTTAGAAGATGAGATATGGCCTGAGCTATCCTCATTGTTTGGTTTTGAACAATAATATTCATCTTATTATTACCCCCAAGGCAATGGCTAAGTTGAAGGTGCCAATAAAATTCTTAAAGCTATGCTTCAACGGACAATGAATAAACACAAGACCAACTGGTACTTGATGCTCTTCTCCTTGCTATGGGCCTATAGAACCTCCATAAAAACCAACATTGGGTTTACTCATTTCCACCTTTTTTTGGATATGAGGAAGTCTTATCGATCAAGTTTGAATTGCCCTCCCATCACCTTGCTGTCGAACTTCTCCTGGACACCCAACCTTTAGAACAAAGACTCATCATGCTTGAGCGCACCAATGAAGATTGATGTGTTGCATTGCAAACCATTTAAGTGGCTAAAAAATGCACCAAATCTCACTATGACCGTAAATTACACCATCGTACCTTTCATGAAGGCGACCTTGTTCTCGTCTATGACCAAGCTCATGATGTCTTGCGACATGGGAAGTTTGAACCATTATGGCTTAGTCCTCACTTACATCATTCGTAAATGTTTGTGAAAGGAGGCATACCTTTTAGAGGTTCTAGAAGGTGAAATCATTCCTAACCCTCGCAATGCACTCTACCTGAAGAAATTTTACCCATATAATTTCCCATTGAAATGCATGTCCTTTTTCATTTTTGCATTTATGTAGCTTGCATTCCCCATTATCTCATTTTGTTGTCTTCTTGTGTCTTTTAGATGGATCCATCGTCCACACCACATATCAGTTATGTCGATGGTGCGATTCGCTTCTCAAGGAATCTAGCCTCGGCAACTTGGGCCATTTTCACTCCTTTGAATTTGTTAGTTCACTCCAACAATGTCTGCATTGGACTTGCCACTAATAACTAAGCCGGAAATGATGCAATGATAGGTTTGTTAGCCGATGCCCTTGATCATTGCATCCTTCACCTTCATGTTTGTCTTGATTCCTTGCTACTTGTCATACAATTGAACGATGTTTATCATGTGCGTAATCCTGTCCCATTTAGAAAATATCTACGAGTTAAGCTTTTGGCATGTGAACTTGAATCCATTTCATTCAATCATGTTCCTAGAGCACACAATAACTATTTAGATACCATTTCAAATAAAAATCTATATTGGAATTTATCACATGCATATACAAGAAGACATCCATAGCATAAAAAAATGGCAAACCACAATCATCACAAAATATGCATAACCATATTATGTATCATAATATCCAACATATAGTGTTTGGAGTCCACTACTCTAAATATGTTCGACATGCCCATAGGATGTTACATACAAAAAATAAGGTCCCACATGTCCCTATGCCTAATCACTATCATTTGGAGGATCCTAGGCAAACAAATCCATTCCACTCACCCGTAAGTCTCAAACTACCTGACAAACCATAGTTATGTGCCTCGTGATAACTCAGAAGCCTAGTGCACTCATCTATATACTGATCTTATAGCTCATGCCATCCTGCTTTGTTAACCCGGTCAGTAGCACATCGAACCTACGACAAAGATCCTCTAGTAGCACATCACTATTTGATTTCTGTTGTGACGTAGAACCTCTCTGATATGCAGCCCTAGGTGTTGCGACTCGTCTTGCATATCCTGTCAGCCTCACCGTTGCTATATCTACATACCACAAGTTTGGAAATCAGTACCACATACATATATTTTCTAAACTTTATGTGTGACCAAAATATAACAACTATTACTTACCATATGGACCCAACACTCATCCTAGCAGTAGTGATTGATTAGGATCCCCCCTAAAATTTCATTCCACTATATGGATAGTCAATTATGTACAGTGGCATCTGGTCCTAATGAGAAAATAACTAAGGTTGAAATACCCATCTGACTCCCCCTCCTCCACCTCGTCGTAGTAGCTACCCCTAGTGGCGCATCCTAGGCTCCTGTGAGCCCCCATCACGAATTTGTACATGTGGACAGATGGGCGAGATCTTCTCAAAGAAGAATGAGCATACAACTCTCCCAAATGAACAATTATCATTGGTATGTTTCCTACATAGTCCCAACTATTATTTCAATGATGACAACATCATTTGGGCCCACCCATACTAGGTCCTTGTCAGTACACTCTCTATAAGCATCTACATCTGCCTCCCAATGATGTGATGAAAGGCGTGACTACCCAAGATTTGCACCACTACTGCGATTGTAGCCCAAGTCTCGAGTCTCTCAAATTCATGAATTTGGATGGTCGTACCCTTTGCATGAGCACTCGATACATAGTGATGCTCCACAAACTCCCCTATATGCCTCCCACGAGGAAGCACTAGATGTATCTCACCAACCACCCCCAAGGGTGGCAATCCTATAAAAAAGTATATGTCTTGGATAGTGATGTCGATCCTATGCCCCTTTACCACATATGCCTCCTGATATGGATCCCAATAACTCACAATCTTGGATAATAGTGGCTCACCATCCCTCATTAATGGGTTCTCCAAGAACTTAAGCAACCCATATTGTGCCAAAACCCTTTTGGCTACTTGGTTCCCTTGAATCTCAACACAAAGAGTATCAAAATGTCATTCTTGCAATACCATCTTTAACTCTACCATACCTACAAAATACCATTATGTTTTTTCACTTCAGGGTCAAAAGCATCGACTCTTGGTTCTTAACTTCAACTCAACAAAGACCCTTAGACTTTCTTTTCCCTTCATCCCAAAACAAGTTTCCCCCCTCAAAACTGTGTTGGATGCGCTTTTTGCCCCAATTTGTGCATTCCAGAACATAGAAAAGGGGAAACAGGTGTGTTGCGAACGTGAGGAAAAGAAAGGGTTTCTCCCATTGAGCTAAGGCCCTAATATGAAAGTTTAATCCACCAAAATTGATGAGTAAGGTTAGGCCACCTACCTCCAACTCGAAAATCTAAATTTTGTGAGTCGGTTTGTCCACTACAATCTCCTAAGGATTTAGGGCCTTTTCCTCATCTCCAAATTCTCTAACAACTCACTATGAAAATTAATTAGATTTGGGGGAAAGAAGCCCTTTTATTGGAAAAAACCTAGTTTTTTCGTCGCCTATTGCGACCAAACCATAGCTCGGTTTGATGAACCATCAACACCATTGGAAATACCTCACTAAGTTCTATAATGGGCCTCTTTCTGTTTTTGGTTATTTGAAACTTCATCAGGAAGCCAATTTTTCCACTAGGTCTCACTTTCCCACTTATTCAATTTGACTTTCTTCATATGAGCAACCCGTACTCAGCTACCACTTTACCTTTGCACTGGTCGACTCACATGTCGATTTTCATCACGAGTAACCATTTTTTTTGCTCATGTTTTTACCGTCACCTTTGTGCATCCCCCCATGTGGCATCATCATCGAGTCACCGTTAGAGAATTAGGGATGAGTCACCCTTGCATCTATGGAGTCTATTTGAGGTTCCCTTGAGTCCTGTTACAATATATCATTCGTCTTTGTGTTGCATTCATCCCATTGTGCTCATATTTGGCCTCTAGCTAATTAGCTCCATCTTTGAAAAACCTCCGTCTAAGTAATTGACCATCCCCTCTAGAATCGAGTCAGTCGCTGCTAGGTCAACCATCCATATCATGATTTTAAAGGGAAGTCATCAATCCACCTCTCACCTTGTATCCTTCCATAATTATCCCTAGTGTCAATCCATGAGTCACATTTCTATGACCCTCGTGCCTTTGTTGAGGAATCCCTATTGCCTCGCCTATGAAGGGCCCTCTTCTGTCAACTTCAACAAATGTATTCCAGGAGAGTGGTCTAGAGGGCGGTGCAGCTTGGTTCCATCTTTAATCATTGTTCGGTGCCTCAGATCAAGCAAAGGGAATCATCATTTCCCTTTGACTCGGTTTCTTCTTGCGGGCTTGACTCCATCTCATTATCGCACGATCGAGAATCATACACTTGATGGTTCAATGATCCAGTAGATTGTACCAGTATCTCCTAGGTGTGTGTGAGATGTTATATACCTCATGAGGGGGTGGCCCTTCAAATATCCCCCCACATGCTCAAATGGCCATATATTAATATCCAACCTCAGATGCAGTTCCATAGATTTGGTTAGCTTGGTTCCTGCCACTTGCAGTGCCTATATCATGCATGTCTCATTCAGATGATCCATTCATATCTTAAGAGCCATTTCTTGTGCAACATGGCTTCTTTGGTTGCGATTCCCGCTCACCATGTCAGCTTGAGGGGCATGTTGTCTCATGTACTCAGATGTCATTAGATTCAATCATGGCCTCTATTTTCTAGGCACATTATGTAAATGGGACTCATTGTATTATTGTATCACATTCTAGCGTATTAATGCCAACATATCATGTACTTTGTAGCTCAGGCCCACATTGCTGGGCACACCATTATTATTTGTACTTAGTTATCTCAGTGGGTATGGGTATGCCTCCCCAGCCTCATGTGAGATCATGTACTCCAAAATAAAAGGAGACTTATATCAGCTTAGTAGGTCTCCCCCCCTCCATTCCTCCGTCCTTCCTTGTATTGCTTCAAGTGTCTCTCTTTCTCTCTCTCTCTGACTCCCCTTTGGTGTCTCGTTGAAGTGTAACCTACAACGTATTTCAGTCATATGATTTGCTCCTAATGCTCATACATTGGGGGGAATATGTTATGAACAAAAAACTGATGACCAAACCATTTCTAACTAGGTGGATTGAAATACACCAAGTAGGACTAATCCTACCATAGTAAAATCACTTTCACCATAGGAAATAATTTGGTAAACCATTTTTATTAAATTATTTATGACTAAAATAAAATAAAACCCACGAGAATAATTGAATAAATCATTATTTATTTAATTTTCTCTAGAAATAATTATTAAATAATTATTTGATAATTATTTTTTAACACATTTGACTAAATCACCTTGGAACAATTAAATAAAATATATTTATTATTATTTCTTCTTTCTTACTTTTTGGAATAATTGTTAACATTTTTTAATAATTATTTCAAATTCACAAAGTGATTAATAAACCATTTTATTTGTTAATTACTTCAACCTTTTTTTCTAAATAAAGATATTTGACTATTTTGAATATTTTTTTCCTCTTTAAAAAATATAGTAAGTATTCCTAACAACAAAATTTTGATTTGGTCAATGATATTTTATTATTTTCTGATTCGTAATTTAGCTTAATAATTTGTTATAAATAATAGGGTTTTCCATTCATTCTTCACCGTGATCATTATCATCTCATAACATTTGAGCTCCCACTTGAGTTCCATCTTACTTTTGGGTTTTTCTGCATTTTGAGAGAGAAGAACAAGATCAATGAAGCACAAGGACATCAAAAGGACCCATCCCATGCAGGGGGATTTACAGACCCATGTTGTAAATCTTCTTCATGAGGTGTTTCACTAAAATTATTATTTAAAAGATTCTATTGGGTTATTACACTTCTCTTTTTTCTATTGCTATATGTTTTGGGCTTGCATCAAGTATTTTCTTGTAGGGTTTTATTACAAATCTGAAGCATAGAAGCAGCCACATTTTGTTGTTAGGGTCACTTGTCACCAATGACTTAAGTGAATTATTTTTGGTACACTTTTATGAAATCTTTACACTAACAACACGAATACTATATTACATATTGATGTAACAATTAAACAACTCAACAATACATAGTAAAATAAGACAAATAAACTTTCTTTCCATTCAAAGGCTTAACCTCCATGCATTGGTCTAAGTCCTTAAGGTATTAATTAATAACCTAACATCTACGACTTATAGGGTCATGGCTTTCATCAAATCTGGGCCCCTTGCTACATTGGGATCTAACCACCTTACTAAAAAAACCCTAATACTAGGGGAATTTTAAGGTATAAAATGGGCCTCAAAACAAAAAATATATTATCAAAATCAACTTTAAAATAATAAATAGAATTCAAGATGATGTTTTTGACCCAAGATAAATATTTTTGAAGAAAAAAGAAAGCTATTTTTTAATCATATTTGGCTATTAGATACAGGACACACTATTATTCTGAAGTCAACCTCTCTCTTAGTCTGAAGGTAAGAGAGAGATGTTGGTACCAGGCCAACACACAATATATATATATATATATATATATATATATGAAGAGTGCCACACAGATTACCCTATTATGGAGCTTAAACATGTCAACTTCACAAAACTTTAACATGGGTGAGGGGGATCACAATGATTCTGCCCAACCGCCTTAGCTAAAATAAATTGAAATATCAACCACACCTTTTGATTTGGACCTATGAATGTTTAGCATGAATATTACATTACATATTGATGTAACAATTAAACAAATCAACAAAAAATAGTAAAATAAGACGAAGAGACTTTCTTTCATTTCAAAGGCTCAACCTCCATGCATTGGTCTAAGTCCTTAAGTTAGTCATTAATAACCTAGCATCTAGCACTTATGGGGTCACACATTTCAATGAATCTAGGCCCCCTTGCTACATTGGGATCTAACCACCTTACTAAAAAAACTCTAACACTAGGGCAATTTTAAGGTAAAAAATGGGCCTCAAAAAAAAAAAATATATTATCAAAATCAACTTTAAAACAACGAATATAATTCAAGATGATGTTGTCAACCTGGGGTAAATATTTTTTGAAGAAAAAAGAAGAAAGTTATTTTTTAGTCATATTTTTTACTTATCTCCTTATAAATTCACTCAAATGTCAAGTGAGGCACAAGGATAAATTGATAATACATGAAAAAATGTGTTTCATTCAAGAAACACATTTTTTTCATGTATTTTCAATTTACCTTGGTGCGAGTCTACTCAAAAGCATGAAAAGTAGGTAATTTTTGGATGTAGAATTTAATTCCACATTCAAAGAGTGCCTACAATCTACTAAAAAAGCAATTTTCTTTATTTTATTTTAAAATTCATAACTCGTATTTTATTATTTCAATTGTCATTTTATAATTTTCCTTGCGAGGCCCATTTTAGACCTCAAATTTCCCCTAATGCTAGCACAAGGACACCATCTACCAATACTTGGACTTGGAACTCTCAAGACCTCACATGCTACAAAGGAGTAAAAGAGGGTGGCTTTTCCAATCCACCTATGATCCAAAATCTCTTATTTACCAACATTAACCAAGATCTTTTCTTCGGTGATGTTTCATAATTGCATGAAAGAGCATGTAAAAACATGTATGCAAGCACTTAAAGAAGAAGACATGTAAAGGATACCAAAAAAGCAATGCACATAATGTTTTATAATGGAGTTCGTCCAGTGTGGGCTACATCTTTGGGCCCTGCTTCAATAGTGGGGAGGCTCCTTCATTCATCTTATAGAAAAGAAATGAAAGTACATGGAAAAATACATCATTATACCTCCATTCTTGGCAGTGACTTGAAATTCAACTGCTCAAATCACAATAATCACAACACTAGTATATCCTTCTCGTCCTCCTGATACTTTTAACAGTAAACATGACCTACTTCTAACAGGTGCATTGTTGTCTCAAACTTGGTGCCTAATTAATGATGAAGGTTGGTTTTTGCCATGACCCTTGAATTCCACTACCCATATGAAAAAATTGATTGCATTATTGTGATCCTTGTGAAATTCTGGTTAAAATGAGTAAAAATTCGGCTAAACTCTGCCACCTACAATTTTGGCCCCATAGGGAATCTTTTAGATTCCTCAAAGATTCTACATAAAATATTCACTTGGAATATACCCTCCAGAATCATGCCTGCGAGGTTCTGCCATCTCGGTTCCTCAGTTCTCATGGTTTCGTTGTTCCTTGGCTCATGGCCCCAACTCTCAGCTTCTGACCGTCGTCGCATTGCAAATGGTTTATATGTGAAATGGTTGGCAAAAATAACAAAGCCCTCCACCTGGGTCGTAACGGTCGGAGTGGCAAATTGAAGGCATTGGTTAGGGATCGGTCGAGGGTTCAAACCAACTAGACCCCATTTTATAAAACAAAACCAATTGTTTTTAAACAAACTCCTGCCAGTCCAATTAAAATGTCACTCGCCATACCTGTCCACTGAAATCGTTAGCGACATGTGATTTCTCGTTTATTGACTATTGTCGCCAGAATACCCATTCAAACAACACAAACCGTTAACATTTGTTTTTGTCAGTTCATAACAATGTGATGATGTTTATAACAAGTATTGTAAATGCTCTAGCTGACCATTAAACTCTTGCATTGACTGACTGTCAAACACTACCATATTTAGACTCCTATGTTGTTCCAAACCATATGCGCAGTTAGTTTAAATCATGGATGGTTAATGGTTTGCATATATTATATAATATTATATATATTAATTATATATATACACCAGATAACACATTGGTTCGCTAAACTATTTGGACTCACCAATAGTTTACTGCCGATATTTTTTAGCATTATATATAATAAATTGTCAACGGTATGCCAAGTTTTGAGTAGTTAAACCATTGGTAGTAATAATAACATTATTTTCTGAAACTAAAACCATTATGCTCACTGTTGAAGCCACTCGATGCTGCCAACCAAAGTGTTGAATTTGGGTTTGACTAGGCCCTTCTTACCCATTCTTAGGGTGCCATGTGGCACCATTTTATTGGGCCACGTGGCCTCTTACTATTGGACCACACGAATACCCTATCACATGCCCACATCAAGTGACCGTATTGCCACGTGTTCTTTCTAGGTGATGCCACGTCAACATACAGATGCCATGTTAGTAGTACATATGCCACATCAGTAGTATGGATGCCACATCAGCAGTATGGATGCCACGTCAGTGTATATATTCCACGTTAGCATACAGATGCCACGTGTCTTATTGAATTTTAATTTTTAGCTAAGTTTGAACTCAAAATTTGATTGGCGATAACATTTTCATACGGATTAAGATTGAGGCGTTGTTTGTGCCAATGGAAATCTTGTGATGAGCTCTTCGATATAATGCTCATTTTGTTGAATTATAAAAAAATTGATTTTTGAGTCATTAAGGATCCACCTGGATCAACCTATAAGCCTAAGCCCAAAATAAGACAAACATATCACTAACCATCATGCTCATGAGGGGCTTCAACATGCATATACTATCATTTTGTCCAAATACTCAAGTGTGGTTCCAACGAATACCACACTAGCACCATCTACGATGTCCTAGTTGTGAGTGTGTCATAGACTTCCATCTTCTCTTGAGGACATTAAGTGGAATCAATCCATAACATTGCTAGAATCCTTGACAGTAGGATATGACACAACTATTTCCAAGGATAGGAAAAGGTGATTCACAACTCTAACTATTAATTGTTGTAAGGATATTACATGCTCATAAATTTTTAGTTGTTGACTCCCTTGAATGCCCACGTGACTTCAACTTCTTTTTCTCATTGTAGAAGTTAATGTTTAGATTCTAAACTACTCATGAAATTTTCTAAATCTCAAGACTAGAAGCTACTCTACTGACATACAGAAGTAAATTCATGATCGAGAACACAAATCATTAACATGCATCAATATTTAACATACATACACCAAGATTTATCTAGGGGAAAGAAACTACTCAAAATCCCTTACTATTTGTATTGCATTAATCAAAGAATATGGATGAATACAATATGCTCTGCTTAAGATTGAGCTTAATCTGCACCTGTATCTTCTATCCTCTACCTGACT
The DNA here is from genome assembly GCA_000404065.3 of Pinus taeda. Taxonomy (NCBI): domain Eukaryota; kingdom Viridiplantae; phylum Streptophyta; class Pinopsida; order Pinales; family Pinaceae; genus Pinus; species Pinus taeda. The sequence goes on from APFE031666944.1 coordinate 108,026, forward strand.
TATTGACCTTGGCCAATACTTAGCCAATTTTCAAGACTCCAAGCTCATATTTCCTTACGTCGTTCCTCAAGGAATTAGCCCCCTATTATTTAGGAAATTCCTCAATCTGGATTGCATAATTCCTTTAGGTCCTTATTTGACTACATGCATGACTTGTACAACTTGGAATAGTTTAAAATTTATAGTACACTTCCCTTGAACTCCAACCTCAACTAGCTAACTCGAATTATCTACATGCATAAGTTATTTTGGGCTGATTGATCAGTTAACTGGATGATCACTTGGTGTGAAAAAAGTTACACACCCTTAACTAGACCTCCACTAGTTCTAGTGACAGTGAGAACTAGTTACACTGATAATAACTCAAATTAATTGAAATAGATTGCTACAAATTAGCAATCAATCATGTAGAATTGAACTCAAGTGTCTCAAACTCGAATTTACTGAGTTAACTCAGTGACAAGAGCCAAGTCACCTTAGTTACTATACCTCCAAGTATTTTGCTGAAATTGAAATTTGAATTTCTTCTAATTTAATCAAGGGAAAATTAAATTAGGAATTTCTTGTTGCATTTTCAACACTCCTGTGGTGAAGTAAAATTATAAGTGTGGACACGAATGAATTCCTCTATCCCGATAATAAGTCTAGCTACAACAGATACATTCTATGGAATATTTCCTAGATTAGAATCAATCAAGAGGGCCTACCTCTCGGTCGCTTATCCTGCTTGATGATGTCTTCGCTTGCTTGCTCCAACAATCTCTCACTTCCTTCTTCAAGCTCCTGAAACAAGTAAACAACAACAACACATAAACATAATAATATACAAATTTAAATTCAACCTACTTAGTTAGTCAAGAAGCATCAAGACACAAATATGTAATATTACAAAACACGTAGGAAATCAATCGATAGTTGCATATAGTAATATCCAAGAGAGATTACAACCATTCGTCTTGATGTCACATTCTTCCTCTGACAAGCCCAAGTTCCCACACACTTCTGCTAGCATTCCATGATGGATTTAGACAATAATAGTTTAAAGGATCTTCCATTTATACTTCACTCCAAACCAAACACACTTCTCCCTCACACAACTAGATGGCTACAACTAGTAATAGCTTGCTTGTCTAGTCAAAATAGTATACTCACACTCAGCCAACACTCTAACTGTGACTAGCTTGTGCTTAGGAAGAAGGGAGGTTTATATAGGAAATATGGATGGGAGAGGGATCCTCTTCTCAGGGGAGAAGGACTTATCCCTTGAGGTAGTTCCATCATTTTAGGGGAAAGGATCCCAAACTGTCATCCTGAACCCCATTCGGCCAAATCATTTACCAGACTTCCATTATGGAGCTTCTAGAGTTGGAAGCTTCAACTCTAATTTAAAAAACTTTCCATAACAAGACCGACACGACTGGAACACAGCTTTGTTGCACCGATCGGTGCGGGGAATAGTGCTAATCTCTACACATCGAAGTGGGGGAGACAAAGGCTATTAGCGCCAGCCTTGTAAACTGGGAAAAACAGAAGTTTTAGGGGAAATGGTGCAAAAGGGAAATGATCTGCTCATGAAGAGGGACATAATGGGAATTTCTTCATGAAGGCAAAGCATGCGGGGTTCATTGCAGAGGTCCTTCGGGATCAAGGAACAAGGAGTATAGGGACAATGACAAAATGTTGTGTAACAGATGCCCCCTAAAGCGTGAAGGCCAAATCAGAGTGAGGGATGAAATGCTTTATAAGTCAGTGCGGGGAACTGGTCTGCCATCAGAAAACCTGCAAGAAAGTACAGATACATATGCATATACTAAGATCTCTGTCAAATGATACATGAATCGTGGCATGGAAGCAGCCATCCAAAGAATGATCATGTAAATGGATCCAGGTATGGGTGTACCCATTCCTCAAAGAGGATCATAATGAAACCAAGGTATGGTCGTAGCCATCCGATAATGAGAAGGATCACATATGATAACTCATGGTCTGGTTGCAGCCAGCCTTCTGAAAGAAGCATGCATATCTTCATAACCATGTCACATCGCTTTGCAACCTGAACTTTTCTTATCTGAGTCCAGGGTCTTGCGCTCCAACACGACCTAATCAAAGTACAAATCCTAGCATGCAAATAGATGTGTTGACGTCGAACATGCTAGAAAGTCGCTTGATTACTAGTCAATAATGTAAACTGTTAACAAGCGTGAGAGAAACCACCAATAATGATAATGCCCCTCAAGGTACTATTAGCACAATTCACAGAATGTGAATACAGGAACTGAAGTCGAACACCCATGAAATCACTCAATCGAAAGCTAATGATGTGAACTTGTCGTTGAGTGTGAAGAACTTGCCATTAGGGCATGCAAGCTCTAAGGTACTGGAAGGGAGTCTCTCGGTCAACATCCCAGATAATGAGTCAATTTCGACAGAAAACAACCATGTCAAAGGAGGGCCATAATGAATCCCACATCATCGATGTGAGTTGAGAGGATGTAAAATGATTTTGGATGATACAGAGAATCACAGGTAAGTGTAACTGCAGAAAGAAAACTCTTGAACACATCGGCGACACAACTGGAAGTTTGGTAGCTTTTGGATCCATGGGATCGGTGGTCATAATGACATGGTAGAGATCAAATGGAAGGCAAAAATGAATGGCCTAAACCCAGGAAGGTCAATGATGCAAAGGAGGATGTCCCAACTCGACACAAAGCAAAGAGTGTCATGTTCAAGAGTGAGTTGCTGACACGACTCGATAGATTTCCAGATTCCCCACCCCCCCACCATTTCTGGCGAGTACCCAAATTATTTTTTAATTGCAAGCTTGAAGGGGATAACATATGCTTGCACTGTAAGTTCATCCTTCGGACGAATCCAACCCAGTAAGCTTAATGAGCCCTAGGGAGGAGAAGCTCGTGTTCATCATGGTGACGAATCTGATGTCGTTTAATAGTTTAACGAGTCAAACAAAGGTGTAACTCGATATCTTTTTCATGTTTAGAGAGTTTGAAAAAGACATGTAAAAGAAAACTCCACATGGTCCCTTTTCATACGTTTGTGTCTCTCGAGCTCGAAAGGGTAGAAAACAATACTTGAGAGAACTGCTTGACCATTTCAGTCAAGGAGTACCTTTTTCGTAAATGGGATCTCTGGATCACATATGATAACTCATGGGCTCTCTAGATCACGATGTTTTGCATCTATTAATGAGTTGGAAATGACAAGGGCTGATCCAAAATGGATTTTGGATAGAATCCTAAGTCTAAGTGTTCCTCACTGAGGAAAATGAAAGTCTAAGTAAGTTCTTGGAAATAGCCCCATTGCAGAGACCTTTTCATTCTGAATCTACTGCAACTTGAATGGGAAAAAATGGATGTAGGATGCAAAAGTTATGGCAGAAAGAAGATGCCCTTGGTTCTTTGGAAAAAGAGGAAAATATTCAAAAAAATGGCCTAGAAGGCTTTATGAAGAAAAATCGCATCAGAGGAGGCCCAAGGCGGACTTAAGCAGAAAGGGGAAGCACCCGCGATTGTCGATCCCCGACATATGGGGTCGGAGGCAGGCATAGGCATATAACATAAGGAAAGGACAGGGCCGATGTGATATTGCAATCGCCAATATTCGTCGGTGAAGCCACGAGGCAAAGGAAAGACCCTGGGTACATGCGATACATGATTGCGATCAATCGCATCGCAATATCACGTCGGAGTAATACGACGGAGCAGGGACATATCTATATGCGCTGATGCGATGCGACTAGACCCGAACGGGTTATAAATGCTGCTGAATAATTATTTGAAGTCCACCATAAAGCCCTTCGTCGGATTTTTAGTGTTTTTAATGTATTTTTACAAATACAAAAGGAACCACGACACAGGTGCATTATGACTTGTGATAATGATTATAGGCGGACCCGATAGGAGTCTAGGGCGAAGTTAATGATTTTTAAAATCCGATAAATGACAGATTGGCGGTTTTTCCCATGTTTTAGAGTATTCCTCTGTGCAAATAGAGAATGCTATTTTTGGGCTTTTCAACACAATGATAGTCCCTTCCATTGCAGAATAGGTGGCCACCATCCTTGAAGGTGTTTAGCAATGATTGCTAACTCTCAGAGGGGGGATTTGAGTGGACAGAGGCTGAGATCCAGAGAGCCCAGAAGAGGAAAATGAACAGAGAACACCGATTGGCTTAAAGCCACAGAATGACAGAGAAAAAAAAATAGGCAGAGAGTTAAGGCACAACTAAGAAAGAAAAGAACAGGAGGCTAAGCCAAAGCAGGAAGCTAAGGCGAAAGAGAGTAGCGCAGAAAGGGAAGGCAAAGAGAACGCAGAGCTAATGCACAGAGTAGCCGAGTGGAGTCACTTGGAAGTCATGTGAAAAGCCCAGAGCTGTCATTTGCAGAAAGCTAGAGCTAGAGTCAAGAGCTAGAGCGAGAGCTTCAAGAGCCAGGGATAAAATGGTGTCTAAACCGATTTTTTATGTGTAAAACAGAGGAGTTGAGCCAAGAGCTTGTAAAAAGGACTTTTCCATAATCCCAGAGAGCCTAGTTGAGTTGACTAGAGCTCATGAATATGTAGCCCAAGAGTTTTGGGTGAACTCCTAATTAAATTGTTGTTTTCTGTGTTTGTTTTACTGATGCAATTATTTACTGTATATGTATTTATATATCAGTTTAAGAAAATCAATTCACAACGCATAAACAGCTCGAAAACAGACATAAGCACACACCTATATTGTTAAGCACACATTTAATTCCGCATTGGTTAATAAATAAGACTTGGGAATATTTAAGCTTTGGAAGTGGGAGAGGTTCTTGCAAGTTAGACAAGAAGCCTAAGTGCCCCATTTTCAGATCAGTTGGTATTAGAGCTTAAGGTTGGTTAGCCCCACCTTCAAGGAAGATTATATCAGAATTCTTGATTGACAAAGCAAAGATTTCTTGTCTAAAAGGTGTTTGGGCAGTCAAGGATTGATTGTTTGATTGATGTATGCTTGTTTCCAGACTGACTATTGTTTGAGTTTGCAGAGGTGAAGGGAAAGCTATTGATAGCTCAGTCCAGGAAGGACAAGAAGGAAGAAGGGCTGAAGACATTCTTCTATCCCAAAGGACCTCAAAGCAATCCTTGAAGCACAAGAGGTTTGTTGCAAAAGGTTGCTTAAATAATCTCTTTATTAATATTGTTTGAAGTTCTTTTGTTCATTGGCATAACGACAACTTCTACAAGTGTATCCTCAAATTCCTCCTCAATCACAAGACTATTTAATGGAGACATGAAGCAAGACTTGTTCATCATGATGGAAAAGGTGAGAGAAATGTATGAGGATGGAAGAAAGAGAAGCATACTTAGAGAGTAGTTGAATTCCATGAAGGAAGAGAAGCATTTGCTTTCTGATAGACTGCAGGAAGTGGACAACAAACTTCATATTGCAAATATAAACTTGAAGAGGATGCATGAGTTGGAGTCACAACTCTTTGTTGCCAAAGAAGACTTGGTCAAGTATCAACTTGAAGAAGAGGTAAACCATTCCAGTTTGTCTTCAAATTCTTCTAAGAATGCTTATATTGGTTCTTTTGAAAAACATACTAGAGGCATAGGTTCCAAGCTAATGTCCAAGATGGGCTATGAAGGAAAG
>APFE031666944.1:113890-132225 GCA_000404065.3 Pinus taeda
CTCCAAGAAGGAGTTGCATTGCAGGTCTTCTACCTCAAGAGTGTGAAGATTGTATTCAAGAGGAATGCAATGGCTTGAAACATCATTTGCAGGATGCAGGTGTTCAGAAGCACACACTTGAACCAGAGAGTTGAAGAAACTCTGAAAGCCTTGAAGAGATTGATGGTGTTCCAAATGGAGCTACTTCTTCATTCAATTCACCTCCTCATGAAGGCAATAAAGGTGAAAGAGGCAGGTATAAATATGGTTCTAAACACATTCCTTTTGATTTTGCAAAGCATGGCAAGTGGTTTGGATAACCATCATGTTTCTAGATGTTGGAAGAGAATGGCCACATACAGGAAAATTTTGAAGGAAAAGAAGAAAAAAGCCAAAGGTCCATTGGACAAGGAGAACCATGTTGTCAAGAGGATGCACATGTGTTGCACTTACTGCCATAAGCAAGGGCATCTTTCTGAAAGGTGTTGGACTCTGAATCCAACAATGCTTCCACAAACACCGAAGAAAGTGGAAAGGGAAGATGGCAGAAATGGAAATGAAGTTTCCATGGATGATGTGCTTCAGAATGATTCACATGTTGATGTTGATGTGTGGAAAAAGAAAAGACCTTTGAACTGGATTGGTAAGAAATGGTTAGAGTTCTTGTCCAATTAAGGATTGCATGTCTATTGATGCATCTATTTTCATTTCTTTGTTGATGAGATGCAAGTTGCAGGTTTTTACCAAGAAGGTGAATGGAAAAATGTTGAGTAGGAGACTCACTTTGTTGCTGCAACATTATATTTCATTTCAGCTTAGAAAGTATAGTGTGCTTAAGTGAAAGTTGAAGGATGAAATGCATGCATAAGAATAATGTGCATGGGCACAAGGATGTTGATGTTTTCCTTGTTTTGAACATGTATGTGTAATTAACTTTTAGGGTTGATTGCTTTGACATGCATGTGATGCAATTTTGACTTGGGAGAAGTTAACTTGGTCTCCAATATGGATATAGTGATGAAATGTTTCATATTTTGACAAAAGTCCTAATGGTCCTTTTCTACATGCCTGACTTGAAGGGTCATTTGTTTTAAAGGCATGTTTTGTGGGTTGTTGCCTAGTCCATCATTTGTATGTAAATGTAGGACATGGAGGTGTTCATAAGATGTGAAATCTGTTTCTTTTGTTGAAGCAGGAGTTTAGGCCACCCAGTTATTGTCTGTATTTCTGTTGTTGTTAACAGTTGTTGTTGAAAACTTTTCAAACAGGTACAAATGAAAGTTTTATGGAGCAGGTGCACTTCACATTTGTTTGAGCCACCTTGGATCAACGATCAAGGTAGAGAAGTTCAAACTACCTTCTGTGACCATCTAAGCAGGAGTTCTGCAAGAAGGCAAAGAAGAAGGCAACTCTTCCCAAGAGGACCAGCACATCCAGGAAGGAAAGTGGTCAAAGCCTTTGGTTCAGAGGCACTATGAAAAGAAAGTGTATGTAGGCTGGAAGAAGAGGGTGTTGTTACTCTCAGGTACTGTTCAGATCAATATATTAATATTTTGGAAACCAAAAGTTCTTTTAGTGGTAAGGCATGATCCAAAAAGGATTTTGGATAGACTCCTAAGTCTAAGTGTTCCTCACTGAGGAAAATGAAAGTCCAAGTTCTTGGAAATAGCCCCATTGCAGAGATATTTTCATTCTGAATCTATTGCAACTTGAATGGGCAAAAATGGACATAGGATGCAAAAGTTATGGCAGAAAGAAGATGCCCTTGATTCTTTGGAAAAAGAGGCAAATCTTCAAAAAAATGGCCCAAAAGGCTTTATGAAGAAAAATCACATCGGAGGAGGTCCAAGGCTGACTTAAGTGGAAAGGGGAAACACCCCCGATTACTGATCCTTGACATATTGGGTTGGAGGCGGGCATAGGCATATAACATAAGGAAAGGACCGGGTCGATGCGATATTGCAATCACTGATATCGGTGATGCCACAAGGCAAAGGAAAGACCCCGGGTCCATGCGATAAGCAATTGAGATCAATCGCATCGGAATAATACGATGGAGTGGGGCCATATATATATGCATTGATGCAATGTGACCAGACCTGAAAGGGTTATAAATGCCGCTGCATAATTATTTGAAGTCCACCATAAAGTCCTTCGTCGAATTTTTAGTGTTTTTAGTGTCTTTTTACAAATACAAAAGGAACCACGGCACGGGGACGTTGCGACTTGCGATAGAGATTACAGGCGGACCTGATAGGAGTCTAGGATGGAATTAATGATTTTTTAAATCCAATAAACAACATATTGGCAGTTTTTCCCATGTTTTAGACTATTTCTCTGTGTAAATAGAGAACACTATTTTTGGGCTTTTCAATGCAACAATGGTCCCTTCCGTTGCAGAAAAGGTGGCCACCATCCCTGAAGGCATTTAACAATGATTGCTAACGCTCAGAGGGGGGATTTGAGCGGACAAAGGCTGGGAGATAGAGAGCCCAGAAGAGGAAAATGAACAGACAGGCTTAAATCCACAGAATGATAGAGAGAAAAAAATAGGTAGAGAGCGAAGGCGCAACTAAGAAAGAAAAAAACAGGAGGCTAAGAAAAAGCAGGAAGCTAAGCTGAAAGAGAGCAGTGCAGAAAGGGAAGGCAAAGAGAATGCAGAGCTAATGTGCAGAGCAGCCAGTGGAGTCACTTGGAAGTCAAGTGAAAAGCCTGAGAGCTCTCATTTGTAGAAAGCCAAAGCCAGAACCGAGAGCCAGAGTAAGAGCTTCAAGAGCCAGGGATAAAATGGTGTCTAAACCCATTGTTTCTGTGTAAAATAGTGGATTTGAGCCAAGGGCTTGTAAAAAGGACTTTGCCATAATCCCAGAGAGCCTAGTTGAGTTGACTAGAGCTCACGGAGACGTAGCCCAAGAGTTATGGGTGAAATCCTAATTAAATTGCTATTTTATGTGTTTGTTTTACTACTACAATTATTTACTGTATATGTATTTATATATCAGTTCAAGTAAATCAATTCATAGCACATAAACAGTTCGAAAACAGACATAAGCATACACCTATATTGTGAAGCACACATTTAATTCCACATTGGTTAATCAATAAGACTTGGGAATATTTAAGCTTTGGAAGTGGGAGAGGTTCTTGCAAGTTAGACAGAAGGCCCAAGTGCCCCATTTTCAGATCAAGGGCTCAGCCATCTTTTTGCTTTTAAAGGGTTAGAAAAGAGCTGAAAGTGGACCCCCCCATTTTATTCTCTTTTAGGAGTTAGAAAAGAGCTTAAAGGTGACTCGTCCTAGAGGAACAAGTGGTATAAAGGGTAGCAACTGGTTCTGGAAATGGTCGAACTGCTCAAAACATGTAATGGTCAAGAGGCTGGCTAATAAAACCACTCATCGCTGCGGTCCCTCAAGAAAGTTAAAACAACCAAGTGAAAGCATATGATTTGCAAAAGAGATGGTGACAATGGAATGAAACAACCAAGGCTCATCTAGTAGAGATTAACTAATAAAAATGGCAATCACGAGATGTAAATTGGGCGTGGGTTCATTTTTACACAAGATTGAACCATGGAGAACTCTGCTTGGATTTAGTTTCATGTTTACACAAGCTTGAAACAAAAAACTATGCTTGCTATAAGTTTGCATGCCCCTAGCATAATGACTCAATCGAGGTACATGTACCCTAAGCTTCATTTCAGTCAACTAGGTGGAGGGAATGAAGGTTCACTTTCGAGATCTAGGAAAGACTTGACTGGGATTTTACAATATCTTAATCAAGGACTCAATTTGGAAATAGGAGGTGTTTCATTTTTTGAACGAGGTTGACACAGCAAAATAACTATCCTCAGACATTTATTTCATTTTTTAACGATGTTGACATAGTAAAATAATTATCCTCGGACATCTATTTCATTTTTTAACGAGGTTGACACAGTAAAAGAACTATCCTCGGACATCTGTTTCATTTTTTAATGAGGTTGACATAGTAAAAGAACTGTCCTCGGGACTCCTTGATTCATTTTTAACGAGCTTGACATGAGACAAGGAACTATGCTCACACATATGTTCATGAACCATACGAGAACATGGCTCCCAAGAGGTCTTCACTAGATGGAAGAATTATGCTCTGGGAGGAATACATATCATTTGGTACCATAGACAGATTGAGGTCCAATGCCCCTAGTACATAATGTACTATACCATCTGTGTGATCATCAGCAAATGTGGAGACAGAATGGGTAGCCACATAATTCACCTATGGCAGGGAAGGTACTGCTTGAAAAAAAGAGCCGATAGGGGATGATGGTTGTAAAGGAGGCGCCTGGTGACCAATGAACGACAATTGATCAATGGTCATTATTCTCCCTTCATGCGGAAAACAAACCACATGGAAAAGTGAAGAAACAAGAGCTCCCATGACATAAATATAGTCGCGTCCAATGAGAAGATTGAAATATAAGGGACCTTGGACTACCATCACGTCTATATAGATGGTCTTTCCTCCCAAAGTAATAGGGAACTTCAAAGGATCCATAAGGGCTAACTGGTTCCTCCGTCGAAATCCAATAGATTCTGGGTGATAGGCACACGTTGTGGGGAACCCAAAGCTTTACAAGTAGTAGAAGGCATGATGCTAATAGATGCACCTTCATATAATATAGTGCTAGGTACTATCATATTATAGGCTTGTACTGTGATCTAGAAAGGCACATAAGATGGGAGGCGAAAAGCAGTCAAGTGACTCCAATTGAAAGAAATGACATAACTACTTGGTGGGGGTATCATATGATTACCCCCATGCTCTGTAGGAATAGAAGAAGGACTCTCCTGAACAACTGGGATGGGAGGGTCACTCTTTGATTCACGAGAATTTGAGGAGACAAGAAGAACATGAGCAGTATGATCACTACGCTCTTCTGGAACAGAGTGAGCAACTGGTGGTAGAGCCAAGTCGACACTCTTTTCGAACAATGGTTGGTTGGGAACAGACACAAAAGAGTCTCGCTCAGGAAGAGCAGGACCGGAAAGAGATGAATCTAGGTCAATATGTTTACCAGCCGGGAGAGGGTCAGAAGAAAGCCTCTGATAACCAATAGGTAGTTGGGGTTGAGGAACTGCAAGGTTTTCCAAAACTTTGGAAGCTTTATCCATAAGAGGATAGAGGCGAAGAAGATTCTCTCCTTCACATAACTACATGGGAATCTAATCTTCCCTTTCTTCTTCTTACCATCACTAACCAAGGATGAAACATTACCATGATCTCTAGAGGTCGATGGGGATGGTCGATCCAGATTTTACCATACCTCTAAGGCTCTGGGAATACCAGGATAATCTCGAAGGAGATGGTCACCCTTACATAGCTTGGAAGGGAATTTTACCATCCGTGAAGGACTAGAAGGTTTGTCGTCAGGGGGGCATTTGGAGTAATAGCTACACGGTTGGCCTCTCACTTATTTGACTTCTTCCTTCTTCATATTCTTCATATTCTTCTTCTTAGCCTCCTAGTTACTAGATTTGAAACTTTCACCTGGCGAAGTAGAAGAGGAGGGTGAAGAAATGGGGGAAGAAGGCGAGGGGTCAATCTTAGAATCATCGTGACGTGATTCGAATGAAGGAGATGGTGGGGTAGGAGTTGGGACACTAGGGACCACCGAGGTTGAAAACAACTAGATAGGTAGACCAATGGTTAACCCAGGAAGGGATAGTGTTGCCATATAAGGAGCACCAACATTTCCAAAAGAAGGAAAAGGACCAGGATTCCCTTCCGAGGGGAACCCTTGATCGGAGGACTCTGGGAATGTTGCCATTGGAATCAAATCTAAAGAACCACTAAGGAAGACAAATTTAACCAAGAATATCTTGTGGAGATTTAATTTTAAAACACTGAAACAAAACTTGGCCTTTTCATGTTTTAAGAGTCGAGAAAAGGGAAAAAGGTGACTCTATCACTTTCGATTTGAAACGAGCTCGAAAGGACAAGTGCTCGTGTGATATTTTAAGTTTAAAGAGTCAAAAAGATCGAATGACCACTTAGGATAATCTAGGCAAAAGGATTACCAGGTAACCATGAAATACAAAATACCTCCCGGCGAACCGAGAAGTACAGGCAGACAATCTCCTTGAATGCTATGTTCGGTGTATCACATTTACAAGGAGGAAGACTCAACTTCCATTGGATAAAGGATTGCAAACCTAGCGGGGTCTCTCTTTATATACTTGACAATACGGGGACCAAAAGTCTGTACTGGCACTGTCTAATGCCGAAGCAAACGACAACTGCTAGGTTTTAAGACGCTGGAACATGTCCCAAGCCTAGACCACTAAATGTGAATGTTAAGTTTCAATGCTTCCTTAGGTTAATTCGATAAATTTTAATGATTGATCTTGAATTAGGTTTAAATTACAAGGCCCTACCACTATCATCTAAAAACTCCTATATGCAGTTATATGAGAAAAAATATCTTTGTCTTCGATGAAAGTTATCACTAATTGAGAGATAGAGAACACAAAATGCAACAATCAAAGAATGAAATATTTCTCTAATAAATCTCCTAAATTCACTTAATCTTCCTATAACAACATAAGAAGTTTCATTTCATTTCCAATGCTTACAATGATGCAATTCTAGCTTCTCAATAACGCTACTAATGCAATATTTTCGCTTAAGTAAACTAGAATGATGTTCTTATTTTCATAAAATGCAAAATGAATCTTTCACATAAAGCACTTTAATGAAAATTTTCACAATTCCAAACAAACAAGCATCAATCAAATCCAAAGCATGATAAATGAAACTAAAAACAACTTCTTCCCTAAATCGAACAAACCAAACACATAAATGCTTCAGTCGACAAACCAAGCAATGTAATCTATGCTTGGAAAGAAAAAAGAGACACTCGAAATAAGAGAACAAACGAGACCCTTTTACTCATTCAATTGAAAACAAAGCATCCTTGTCACTGCTGGGATGAAGAAGAGAGTCCGACAGTCAAGATACATTGGCACTTGGATGGGAGAAATTTTGATTTTTTCTTACCCCTGAGACCGGAGCGACTTTTGGGCCAAAAGTAGCGCCGATTGGCATGACTGACCAGTACTACAACTAGTGCTAATGGCTGATTAGCGTGACTACCTAACTGACAACTAGCACTGATTGAGGGATTCAAAGAAAAATAAAAAAGAACTTCACACAGGGCCAGACTTAACACATAAGAGGCTGGGCTAAACCAAGCAAGCACACAAAGCAAGCTAAATGAAGCTTTCTAGTTAAGGAGAAAACAATCTAAAAGGCTTTACAGGGTCAAAACCATGAGAGCAAAACACATTGGACAAGATTGGGGACAAACCCTAATATTCACTTATAGGCATCAACGCGATTGCCTAACTAACAACAAGCACCGAAGGCTGGTCGGCGCGACTGTTTCTCAGCAAATCGCACTGGTCGGTGCGACTGTCAACGGATTAAGTGTGCTGGCCGAGGTAACTAAGGAAAAATTTAAAAAAATTCAAAATAGGGACCATATCTGCTACTATGAATTTTAGACTTAAGCCAGTGAGTAGGAGAAAAGAAACAGAACCAAAGGGAAAACTTGAAGCTAGAAAATTTCTCACGAAATCCAAAACAAACAAAAGATGGGATTTCTCTAGTGGAGTCGCCAATTTGTGGTGAATTAAAATTATAAGTGCGGACACAAACGAAGTCGTCTAGCCCAATAATGGGTCTAGCCACAATAGATACATTTTATGGAAGATTTCCTTAGATTAGAATCAATCAAGAGGGCCTACCTCTTGGTCGCTTATCCTGCTTGATGATGTCTTTACTTGCTTGCTCCAGCAATCTCTTGCTTCCTTCTTCAAGCTCTTGAAACAAGTAAACAACAACAACACACAAACATAATAATAGGCAAATTTCAATTCAACCTACTTAATGAGTCAATAAGCATCAAGACACGAATATGTAATATTACAAAACACATAGGAAATCAATCGATAGTTGCATATATTAATATGAAAGTGAGATTACAACCATTTGTCTTGACATCACAGTCTTCCTCTTACAAGACTAGGTTCCCACACACTTCTGCTAGCATTCCATGATGGCTTCAAACAACAATAGTTTAAAGGCACTTCCCTTTAGACTTCACTCCAAACCAAACACACTTCTCCTTCACACAACTATATGGCTACAACTAGTAATGGCTTTCTTGTCTAATCAAAATAGTATACTCACACTCAGCCAACACTCTAACTGTGACTAGCTTGTGCTTGGGAACAAGGGAGGTTTATATAGGAAATATGGATGGGAGAGGGATCCTCTTCTCATGGGATAAGGACTTATCCCTTGAGGCAATTCCATCATTATAGTGGAAAGGAGCCCAAACTGTCATCCTCGACTCCATCCGGCCAAACCATTTACTAGACTTCCGTTACAGAGCTTCTAGAGCTGGAAGCTTCGGCTCTAAATTAAAAAAATTTCCATAACATGACCAGAGCAACTGGAACACAACTTCGTCACACCGAATAGTGCTAATCTTTGCACATCAGTGCGGGGGAGACAAAGGTCATTAGCACTGGCCTTGTAAACTGGGAAAAACAGAAGTTTCAGGGGAAATGGTGCAAAAGGGAAATGATCTGCTCATGAAGAGGACATAATGGGAATTTCTTCATGAAGGCAAAACATGTGAGGTTCACTATAGAGGTTCTCCAGGATCAAGGAACGGGGATTACAAGGACAGTGAAAAAATTTTGTGTAACAGCTCCCTCTCAACAAGAAAGGGATTATCAGATACCCCAACCCTACTTCTATGGAAATCAAGTTGTCCTCTTGATAAGGCCTTTTTCAAAATATCTACATCTCATTCCTCTTTCAGAATGTACTGCAACAACATTATCCGCCTCTACACACAATGTTGTAGATGGTGATACAACTCTAATTGTCATAGTAAATTATTGTAGGATCCATCTACTAACCAAATAACCCAACAAGGATTTTCCTCATTCAGATAGCCTCACAAGCTGCTTGACTAGAATCCATGTACTCTTCTTCTGCTGAGATGAGTGCAACTAATCTTTGCTTCCTACTGTACCAAGAGACTATTGTTGACCCAATACTAAAGATTTCCCCTAATGTGCTCTTCCTGTCTAATGGAATCCCTGCTTGATATGTATCTCTGAAAATATTCACTTTGTCTATCCGTCTGTACCAAAGACTAAACTAAGTGGTGGATTTGATGCATCGCAACACATGTTTAGATGCCTTCCAATATAGTATGGTTGCATTAACCATTTCTTGACTAAGATAGTTAACTGAAAAATACATGTCTGGTTGTGTGTTCACCAAGTACATAAGTGAACCAACAAGATGCCTATAAATAGTAGTCTCCACTACTTCACCTGAAGTATTATCTCCCTTCCTCCAATTCCCTACTAGAGGAGTTTCCATGGGTTTGCTGCTCTCCATGTGGAACTTCTTCAGTATCTCGTTGGCATACTTGCCTTGAGAGACAAACAATTGCTCATCTCCTTGCCATACTTCCATACTAAGGAAATAATGCAAGAGCCCCAGGTCCTTCATCTTAAATTCTCTTGCAAGATCCTCTTTGCAAGATTTGATTAGCTTCTTATTACCTGTTAGAATTAAATCATCAACATATAATACTATAACCAATAATTTACCTTCAACCACAATACGTTAAAGGTTTCCATCTGCTTCACTTTTGGTGAAGCTCAACTTGGTGAAATAACTGTGGATCCTGGTGTACCAAGCATGGGGTTCTTTTTTCAATCCATAAAACACTCACTTGAGTATGCACACATGTGACTCTCTATTGAAGGTCTCAAATCCTTCCGGTTTCTCTATCTACACCTCTTCCTCAATCACTTCGTTGAGGAAGGCTATCTTCACATCCATCTGATGTATCATCCATCCCATATGTGCTGAAAGTGCTGGAATATATCTGATTGAAGAGTACCTTGCTACTAGAGCAAAGGTCTCCTCATAATCAATTCCCTCCACCTAAGAGAACCCCTTGGCCACAAATTTGGCCTTGTGTTTCTTGACACTCCCATATGCTACTTGCTTCACCTTGTAGATCCACCTGGAACCTACCACTGACTTGTCCTCTAGCCTTGGGACAACTTCCTAAGCACTATTACTAATTATGGAGTCATACTCCTCTACCATGGCATCAACCTACACTGATTTTTTCACTGCTTCCTTGAATTAGGATGGATCAATATCTACACACTTGCTCATTAGAGCCATGTAGCCAATGTATCGATCTAGTGACCTCCTCTACCTGCGGTATGATGTGGGTGCTCCCACATTATCTCTAGCATCATGCATCAATCTGCCAACTTCTCTGGTGTGCTTCCTTCCATCTTTGGATGTCTCTACATGAGTGGGTGCTTCCACTTTTTTTCTCCTCTACATGTGGTTGTTCCACAACATCACGAGGTTCTTCCTTTGTAGCCAAATTCTCTTCATCTGCATGTAATTTAAGCTCCCTCTCAAGGGAATGTCTCATGGTCTTGTCTTCATCAAACGTTACATCTCTATGAACAACTATTACCGTGTGAGATGGTAGGTACACCTGATAGTTGTGAGGTATATCAGTGTACCCCACAAATATGACCAACTCAGCTGTCAGCTCTATCTTTTTCCTTGCATCCTTGGTAACATGACAATAAACTGATGAACCAAAGATCTTGAAGTATGACACATCTGGTTTCTTCCCTGAAAAATCTTCTTCTGGTGTACTCATCCTGAGAATCCTATGAGGACTCTTGTTCTGCACATATAAAATTGTGTTGCATGCTTCAGCCGACAAGTGCAATGGTAGGCCCTGATCATGTAACATCACCTGTGCAACTCCCATAATACTTTTATTATTCCTCTCAACTACCCCATTATGCTGTGGGTTATAGGGTTTTATTAACTCTCATCAAATGCCTTATGATGCACATAAGTCATTGAACTCATTCGACACATATTCTCCACCATTATCTCTCTTGAGAGCATTCGCTTTCCTACCAATGTCTTTCTCAACAAGTTCTTTAAATTCACAAAATTTAGAGAACGTCTGATCTTTCTTCTGCATGAATAAAATCCAGCGCTTACATGAGAAATAATCTACAGATATCACATAATACCTATGCTTGGATGTGGGGGCTATCGAAAATGTTCCACACACATTTGAGTGAACTCTTTCAAGGATCACTTGTGCTCGATTGTCCTTATCATGATAGGTGGATTTGGTTGACTTCCCCAGTGTAAACCCTTTGCATGTGTCTCACTACTCTAGTGCACCCTTGGAAAGTCCTGTAGAAATATGCTACATGATATTCAAAGCTCCATGGTGCAAATAGATCAATCTTCTATGCCATAATTCATCGATGTCTCGGCTATGCACCTTCTCTGCTTTTGTGCTCAAGGCAACACAATCTTCCACATCCAATTTGTAGAGGTTCTTCACCCAAACCCCATTCTGCTTCACTTGTCTTGTGGCTATGTGATGAAGGAAAGTCTTTCCTTTTCTAAATATCACATCATAGCCACATTCTTCCAACATAGCAATTGGAACTAAATTCTTCTTCAGACCTGGAACATACATGACATCTTTTAATGTGAGAGGAGAACCATACTCCCTCTTAAAAGTAACAATATTGATGTCAGTCGCGCTATACCTTCCATCATCTCCCATCTCAATGTGCATCTAGATTTCCTTCTCCTCCAAGCCACTGAAAAATTATTTGTTTCTTGTCATATGGAATGAGGCTCCATTATCCAAATACCACACACTACCCATCATTGACGTCACCATGCATGCAATGAGGGTGAAATCAAACTTGAATTATGAATCCAGAGCTTCACCTTCCACTCCTCTTGATCTAGGTGGATATTGATGGCCACCCGCCTATTCCACCTAGACCCTGTAGTTAGTTTCATCTTTTTCCTTGTTTATTTCAACATTTACTATTTTTTAGCAGTTTTTTGGGTACTGAACTTTCAGAGCAGTTTTGACCCCCTAAACAATGTTTTTTTGAGGTTTGCTGTAGGCCCATTGCTATAGGTAGGGGCCTATGGAAAAACCTATTGTACTTAGAGAGACCTTTCCAAAAACGTATTGTATGCACCAAACAAAGATAATATGAAAAAGTTATGACCCTGGGAAGTTGGCTACCCAACTAACCCCAATGGGGCCCACAAAATCTTAGCGTTACATCTCCTAGGGTTAGGGTTTTGGTTGTTTAGGGTTTTCTCATGTTTTTCAATAATAAATAGGCCCTTGAGACTCATTTTAACATAGTTTAGTTGGCATGTAGCCGCCACATCTCTTCTCGGAGATAGTTACCATCGCTTGAGCTATCTTATTTCCATTCTGTTTGTAAACATAGTTCAATATTTTTCTATTAATGAAATGAAGTGTTTTTATGTTGCATCTTTGTATTTATGATTATATCTGTAATTTTTTGCATTCCTATTCAAGTTTGGATCAGTGGCATCAGAGCAGTCTTCTCTTTCTCTATTTTTCTTTTCATGTCCCCAACGAGGTTAGGGTATAAGGGGTTAGGGCTTGATCTGGTTGAACCATTGCAAGATCAACCTCGCAAACCCTGAGGACCTACCATGTCATAATAAAAGAAAGGTTAGGGGACAAAAGATCCTTTCAACATGTTGCTTAAGGAAGCCCTCGAGCGACAAAGGAATGTGACGATGGATAAATTTTCCCAGATCCTTCGAAGGCTACCCACAGGTGACACATATTCATCCAACAACCACTCTGGAAGTGCCACTACTTTTAAGGTACAAGTTAACTTTGATATTCCAATATTTGAGGGCTTAATAGATGTAGACATCGTAGACAAATGGTTAAATCCGTTGGAAGGATATTTTTCAGTTCATAACTTTTCCCATTGGGAAAAGATTACTTTTGCACTTCTCAAAGCTGCCCTACATGTCAAGGACTGATGGGAAACCTACTATGAACAAAAGGATGAAAGTGAACCCTCGTTGTTGTCAGCCGCACCCACTTGGGATTCTTTCCAATACACCATCAAGGGGCAATATTACCTTGTCAGGAGCTATGAAGATAAATACATAAAGTGGACCAAGCTATGGCAGGGAAGGGGCCAAGATGTGTCAGAGTTCACAAATATTTTCCATACCCTTTGGACGAAGCTAGGTATCAAGGACACTAAGCGACATTTGGTACTCTAGTACTGCAACTATCTACACAAGTACATCCAGGGCGAGATGGATTTCCTGGACATTTCCTCGCTCGGCACAACGTACTAATACATTGTCGAGATTAAGCACAAGTTTAAATAGAAGAAGCGAAACTTTGGATATGTGAATCCAAAGTAAGAAAAGGGTGCCCCCAAACCATAAAGAAAAGGACAGATCCAAGGCATCCCACTGAAGTTGCAAGCAAAGAAAAACAATGCAAAGACAAAGAAGGATACAAGGAAATGGTGTGAGTTCCATAAGAGCTCAACTCACAACACAGGTGAGCGTTGGGCCAAGAAGTCACTGGTGGTCGAGATGAAGGCCTCCGAATCAGACTCATGTCCCGATTCTGAATCAGAACTCGATAAGGGGAATGAAAAAGGGAAGTATATCATTGATGTGTAGCCCAGTGCTATTGTGGCCACCACCAAGATCTAGAATATTGAGCCTGAAGATCCATAGGAGGGGGAATGCCTCTTCCACTCATAGATGTGGGTGAAGGGTTCTCTACTACTGTTCATTGTCGACAATGAGAGCCAAAAGAACCTCATTTTAGTAGAGGTCATGAAGAAACTAGGCCTAAAGACTACAACACATCCACAACCGTACACCATCGAGTGGATTCAACAAGGACGAGATCTTTGTGTCAGCCAGCAGTGTCGCCTTCCCTACAACATCAAGCCCTTCACAGATGAGGTATTGTGTGATGTTTATCCTCTTGAAGTTTGTGAAATATTGTTAAACAACCATTCTTGTGGAAGAGACATGATGTATATGAGTTTAGACCTCGCTCTGTGATTATTACTTTGGCCAATAAGTTGTACAGGATACCGGAGGTATCCCTGCCTACTGCCATCTCTTTGATCACTGCAAAAGCAATGTAGTAAGATTGTTTCCCAAACCAGGAATTTTTTTTCCTTATGATTCGTCATCAGGGAAAGAAGAAGGTTGTGGCCACGTCTTCTAGGAAGGGCTCCTCTACATAGCATAAATAGATGGATAAGGTCGTGGAGGAGTATAGGGAAAATTTTGCCTCACCTACAGGGGTACCTTTGCACTGTCAGGTCAACCACTCCAACAATCTGACCCCGGGCCCGCTGATTCCCAATGGACCGATATATCGATGCTCTGTTCTGGAGAATGATGAGATCAAAAGGAAAATTCAAGAAATATTGTAGAAAGGGAACATTAGTCCAAGTTCATCACCCTATGGGATCCCGATTGTATTGGTACAAAAGAAGGATAGGACCTGGAGACTCTATATTGAATATTGGGTGCTGAAAAAGATCACTATCTGGAATAGGTACCCAATCCCATAGATTGATGACCTTTTGGACCAACTCAAGGGGGCCAAATATTTAAATAATATTGACTTGAAGTTAGGTTATCACCAGGTTCTTATCGAACCCTCCGATGTGTGGAAGACTGCCCTCAAATCCAAGGAGGGCCTTTTCAAATGGTTGGTCATGCCGTTCGGATTGATGAATGCCCCTACAACCTTCATGAGACTGATGGAAGACATCTTGCGACCCTTCACCAATGCATTCCTGGTGGTGTATTTAGATGACATCATGATATTCAGCCTGAGTTGGGAAGAGCATCTCCACCATATTTGATAGGTCCTTCAAACCTTGCAACAACACAAGATGTGTGCTAAC
The DNA here is from genome assembly GCA_000404065.3 of Pinus taeda. Classification (NCBI taxonomy): domain Eukaryota; kingdom Viridiplantae; phylum Streptophyta; class Pinopsida; order Pinales; family Pinaceae; genus Pinus; species Pinus taeda. Next base: position 128,758 of record APFE031666944.1, read on the forward strand.
TTGGAGAAATGCACTTTTGGCCTAACCCAGGTTCAATATCTAGGGTACATCATTGATGAACATGGTTTACATGTGGACCCAGCCAAGATACAACTCATTTGGGATTGGCTAGCCCCAACCACTCTAACAGAGCTCCACAGTTTTTTGGGTCTTACCAATTTCCGCCGTAGGTTCATGTTGGGGTTCTCTCATATCACTTGGGCTTTAAGTCACGTCACTAAGGGTGGAGAAAAATATTTTTTTTTTTGGTTTGAAAACCAATATCAGGAATTTTCTGAGTTGAAGCATCACCTCTTCTCTACACCAATGCTCACATTACCAGACCTGCAACAACCATTTGAGATTGAGACAGACACCTCCGAATATGCTATTGGTGCAGTTCTTACTCAACATGGGCGTCCAATGGCTTACCACAGTGAGACACTTTCAGAGATATTCAGAAATTATCCCACTTACGACAAAGAAATTTATTCCATTGTGTAGACATTCCATCAATGGAAGCATTGCATTTTGGGGAAGGAAACAATCATCCACATAGACCACCCACCCCTGCAGTTCATCAGACATAGGGGAAGTTGCAGAATGATGGCCATAAAAAATGGTCCACCTACCTGCAACTGTTCCATTTGATAATTAATTATAAGAAGGACATCACCAATAATGTCACTAATTGCCTCAACCAACCTCTAGTCATAGCGCTGATCACTGTGCTCGACTCCTATGGGCACGAGACTTCGAGGTGGTTGCATCTTTATAAGAGCGATCCAAAATTCGACAACACATACCAGACACTCCTGGAAGGGAAGCAAGTTCCAAATTTTCAGCTTCAGGATGCATTGGTTTTCCACCTGGAACACATTTGCGTTCCTTCAAGCAAGCGTGCCAAGATGATTTGGTAGACGCACTACAGTCGATTCGCTAGACATTTTGGAGTACAGAGAAAACAGTTGCAGTATTGCAGAAGTATTTTTATTAGCTAAAACTTCATCAGGATATTGGGAAGTACATTAGATCCTGCACCACCTGCACCATTGCCAAACCAACCAACCAGAAGCAAGGCTTGTATACTCCTCTACCTACTCCTAGTCGGCCTTGGGAATCTGTCTCTGTGGATTACATGTTGAACCTTCCTTCTACTAAGCATGACACGATTGCGCTTTCGTGGTCGTCAACATATTCTTCAAGATGGCCATCATGGCAGTCTGCAAGAAGAGTATCATAGTAGAGTCCCCTACTAAGATCTTGTTTGAGTGAGTGTGGGTACACTTTGGGAACCCAAAGTTTATTGTCTCAGATCGGGACATCAAATTCCTGATTGCATTTTGGTCCAGGCTCTGGTCGATGCTAGATACAAAACTTACTAAGTCCACGACTTTCCATCCCTAAAATGATGGCCAAACAGAGGTTGTCAACATGATGATCGTACACATAATTTGCATGTACAACTCGAAGCATCAACACACGTGGGATGAAAGTCTCCCTTATGTCCAACACAACTACAAAAAATCTCTCCAAAACTCAACAGGCCACAACCCCTTTCAGGTAGGGGTGGGATTTCAGCCATTTTGTCCCATTGATGTGGTCATACCATTTGTAGCCACTCAAGTAGATTTAGCTCACGTCCAATCTGAAGCCAAAAGGGCTAACAACTTCATTGAGTGCATTCAATACATCTGCCAACAGGTCCTTGATATATTGGACATAGCTAATGTTAAGTACAAGCAACACCATGATCAACATCGAGTGTCGCACAAGTTCCAGGTGGGTGACAAAGCTTGGCTACATTTGCAGAAGGAGCGCCTCGCTGGACCCCACTGCAAGCTTCACTCACTTCTATATGGACCATAAACCATCACCAAGGATGTCGGTGACAATGCCTTTGAGCTTAGTGTCCCACCGTTCCTTGGTCTGCACCCAATGTTCAATGTAGACAGCCTTTGACCATAATTTCCACCATTGTTGGACACATTCAACATTCAAAAACAACTCACATCGACATAGCTCAACTCGAACTGCATGGAATAGGCCACAACGGATCAAATCATGAACACACATATCAATAACACTCACCAACATAGGATACAACTATATTAAGTTGTCAAAGCAGTCCAACTCCTTCACCGAGGACCAGGTGCAACAAAAATTTCCTCACCTCATGGAGGCTCTACACGCAATTGGGACCATTGCTTCCTAAGGGTGAAGGAATGATCTAGGTGGATATTGGTGGCCACCCACCTATTCCACCTAAACCCTCCATCAGTTTCATCTATTTCCTTGTTTATTTCAGAATTTACTATTTTTAGTAGTTTTTCAGGTCCTAAATTTTTGGAGCAGTTTTGACCCCCTAAACGACGTTTTTTTTGAGGTCTGCTGCAGACCCGTAGTTGTTAGTATAGGCCTATGGAAAAACCCGTAGTACTCAGAGAGACCTTTCCAACAAGGTATCGTACACACCAAACGAAGATAATATGACCAAGTTACGACCTCGGGAAGTTGGCTGCCCAACTAACCCCAATGGGGCCCACAAAATCTTGGCATTACATCTCCTGGGGTTAGGGTTTGGTTGTTTAGGGTTTTATCATGTTTTTCAATAGTAAATAGGCCCTTAAGCCTCATTGTAACATAGTTTAGGTGGTATGTAGCCACCACATCTCTTCTCAGAAATAAGCTACCATCGCCCGAGTTATCTTATATCCATTTCGTTTGTAAGCATAATTCAGTATTTTTATATTAATGAAATGAAGTGTTTTTCTACTGCATCTATGTATTTATGATTATATATTTAATTTGTTTCTTTCCTGTTTAAGTTCAGATCACCTCCTGAGGGCTTCTTTCAGAGCTTCTTGTAGGGACACTTCATGACATAGTGTCCCAACTTATGACAGTGAAAACATTTAATCTTCAACAAGTTCTTCTCCCTTACGCCTTAACTGAAATCCCCTTTGGATTGGGAATTCTTCCCTTCCCCTTTCTTTTCCTTTCCAACCAAGGCACAATTCTCCTCATAATCATGCTTGGATGAGGTTCCATATATGGTGTTCTACCTTATCTCTTCTTTCACCAAGTCGGACCACAAATTCTCCCTCTTTGATAGATGCTCCCTCCCATTTACTGAATCCTAGTAGTTGTGCCAGCTCGTGGGAATGTAGGTTTTAACCCCGTACAGAAATTACCTGCATACGAATTCTAGATCACAGGAAAAATAAAAATGCGAGAGCATAACACATAAAACACATATACACAGAGATTTCCCACTGGATCTCAAGACCGAGACTACCAGCTTGATTTTTCATTATATTCCTTTCAATGTTACAATACATATTTATACATGCCGAAGCATCCAATACCATGGACCGAAACCAGACGCGTCCAAAACCATGGACCGTAAAACCATAGGTAGGTTTGCCCAACCTAATATAGGGTCCAAAAAAAATTTTCTCGGGGCGCTGCCCCGAACCCCGTAGAGGG
>APFE031666944.1:139865-197670 GCA_000404065.3 Pinus taeda
ATCTATTTATCCCTCTGAGCACTTGGTAGACCTAGAATTAAGATGGATCTAAGATGATAGAATTTCCCCTTTAAATAGACTATTTTAACATGAATACCATGCTATTATCATGGGTCAATACCATGGGTTATCATAAACTTGGAGCATAAAAATTACTATTAGTAATTTATAAAAAATAGTAAAATTAATAATTGATTTTTATTTTATTTTTTATTTTAACCAAGTTAAAATGTTTAACATACATTAAATTACAACATCCATTTTTACTCTTGATCCACCAAGCCCTAAGAGGGATCAAATATTTTTTCACTCTATGCTAGTTTGCATATCACGATATTTGATCCCTCTTGGGGCTTAGTAGATCCAAAGTAAAGATGGATCTATGCTCGTTTAATTCCTCCTTTTAAATAGGCTACATTCCACATGAATACCATGGGTCAATACCATGTGTCATTTTTATTTTTATAAATACTAATATTAGGGTTAATTATGTTTTTTTGCATGGTATTAATAATAATCTAGCCCATGGTATTTGGCCCATAGTATTTTGCCCATAGGTTTCACCTAAATATAACACATTTTTTTATTGTTCGTAAATATAAGGTGACTTATGGAGTAAATACAAACAAATGTTTTATTTGTTTACCATACCTCTCATTTATTTATATTTTTATTAATTTACCATACCTCTTTTACAAATATGGTATTTGGCCCATAGGATTCACTTAAATAACACCTCTTTTTTGAGCCTTCATAAATAGAAAGAGGGTTACAGACTAAATATAAAAAGAGGTTTTATTTATTTACCATACGTCTAGTTTATTTATATGTTTATTTATATTTTTATTTATTTACCATACCTTTTGAGTAAGTATAAAAAGATGTTTATTTATTTACCATACCTCCACTTTATTTTTATTTTTATTTGTTTACACCCTTGCATGTATATAAGGTGACTTATGCAGTAAATATAAAAAACATTTTATTTATTTACCAGACCTCTCACTTATTTATGTTTTTATTAATTTACCATACCACTTTAATAAATATGGTATTTGGCCAATAGGATTCACTTAAATAAAACCTATTCTTGAAAATTAGGGTGAATGGAAGGTTGTAACCTCTTAATTTCAAGGGCTAAATTCACCTTTTTTTACCCTCTCCCTTAAAAGAAGGTGGGCTATTTGAGGCGATTTGTAAAAATGTACTATGATACAAAATATTCGCCCACTAAAAATTTAAAACCCCTTAATTTCGCCTAAGGGTGAACATTCGCCCCTAAAATTTTCCATGCACCTTGGAATACTTTTGAAGTAGAGGTTTGGATAAACACATCATCCTGGCTTCACCAGATAATTGTCAATGTGGAAACATCAATATCAAGGATCTTACTTCATATAATGATCTCTACAAACACAAAACTTTACGAAACCAATCAATATTGTACAATCAAATCAACTAAATCATCTTTTCAAATTTTATATGGAAGATCATAACTAATATCAAAATCATCAATATCACAATATCATATTCTTTAGACTAGGTGACAGGTAGAGCTTTCATCAAGTCGTGACTTCATCTATTATCATGCCAACATGTTTTCATTTAATTATCAAACCAAGCTTCATCATGTAATGAATTCATCTATTATCATGCCAAGACATTTTCATTTGATTGTCAAACCAAGCTTCATCAAGTCATCCTCATGCACTGGATGAAAATGCATATACTAGTAATAGGTTCCATCCATTTATTGTGAGATTAATTCACATTAAATCACAATTGTTAGTACTTCTACCATTTTACCAAGAACAAGGAGGCCAATACAAAACCATTATCAAATACCAATATTAGTCACTAAAAGATATTATGCCCATTTAGCGTTGTTATTAATGAAAATTATCAGTCGTCAAATCAAATCATTAGCCATCAGGTCAAATATAAATTTGCTATCATAGAGAGATCTATAGCCCAAAACATATCTCAATCATCAATTCATAGTTCTAAATCATTATGGCATGCATCATTTCAAAACTTCAAACATTTCTTATCTATATCAATAAGCCAAATCTAGTTAAACTCTTGCAAAACAAATTTCAATGCTTAAATCATAATGACATATATGCATATCTCCGTCACATGGAAACAAAAGTTCAATATACAAATTCATATTATAGTAAACATTCAAACTTACCTAATCATAGAATGTTCTATTGTCTGCTTCATATCTATAGGACTCTCATTCTTTAGGTGACCTTCTAATACAAAGCTTCGCTCTTTTGTCATATAGGCATAGTCGCACCCATAAGCCTTCCTCCAAGTGGTTGAGAGGATACAATTGCACCCTTAAGCGTGCTTCCATGTGATTGAGGGTTAGAGTAAGGGAAAATTCTCTCTTCTCAGCTCGGAACTTTGTTGTATACCAACAATATCAGATATTTGTCTATTCATGCCCATAAATCATATTTCAACAATAAATAATATACATATAATGAAAATTATAATGGGAGTAAGAATCTTATGGAGATATTCTCCTTCTGAATGGGAATCCACTTCAATCATCTTCATTCATGCCATCAACCTATATATAATGCTATCATGCATTAGTAGATCTATTGATCATAAACTCAAACTATATCGTATAGTTAGTATCAACTAATTCACCATTACATCATGACATCAATCTTTCATCAATGGTTAGTGTCAAATAGCTAAAAGGAGTATAATTCAAGAATCATAATCACAACATTTGTTGGGAACGGGTTCCTTGGGGTCATTTTTGGGGTTAAAAACCCAATTTTTGGGGTAGAAGGCCCAAATTTGGTATAAAAAAATGTAAAGTCTCCACATTCTGTGATCGCGAAGTGCAAAGATATCAAGAGTCAAAAAGGGTTTCCACCCTTAGTTTAGATAGGTTGTGTTAGCTTGATCAGATCTTCCCTTGGTCCATAGACCATATGATTGCATAAAAAGGAGGTATTAGAGGAGTCTAAGTCAGTAGGAGAGAAGTGAATTTGAGTCATTGATGAGTCTAAAAAGGAGCTAAGAGCGAGAGTCTTAGTGTATGAAGAAGGATCTGTAGCTGAGTCCGTAGAGGCCTAAGGTAGAAGTCTGCAGCTGAGTGTGCGGACCCCTGTAGTTGTGTGCACAGGGTATTCAGAGTTTGTACTAAACATATGGATCATTAATAAAGAAGAGTATTATGAAATTGTTGTGTATTTTACTTCTATCAATTGCATGTGATTATGTTATGTTAAGAACTGGGTCTATGTTTTATTGCTAAATTGATGCGTGAATCTATATGTTTTCCTCTGTCATATGAACACAAGTAGAAATATATTTTTACACAAAGATAATCTAAATTGCATGATAGAATTAGTGAACACTTAAGATAATTCAAATAAATATACAACAAAATAGTTACAGAGGCGCGTAAGTACTGAGATCGCTTGTTAGGGTTACACGAAGGACGATCACATACCTTCAAAATGGTTCTGAAAGACTAATAAAGAAATACATCGATAAGCTCTAAAGGCTTATTATTCTAGAAAGGCATAGTTAACATATAAAACTGACATCACAACCATCTCAACATGTTGAAGCTTGGTTCCTTCATCTCCCCATACTGATTTGGGTGAGACTTCAGTCCACGCTCTGCAGATTGATGTCGAAATGGCCAGTAGTGTAGGGATTTTCTTGGCTAACTAATGTTGAACCTAGGTCAGGGCCCATCAAGCCAACAAATGGTTTCGTTGTCAGGACTGGGATCTACATAACTAGATGTGTGATGTCACATAATTGGAATCCAACTAAGAAGGAGATTGAAGACTGGGTGGATAGAAAGATCCATGAATTCGTGACACAAGAAACCAAGAATCCGCGATTGACAAAGGGAGAGTGGTTGGATAGATATTTGTACACAAAAATTCATGAAATCTTCTTCTGTTCTTTCCTTGTTGAATTATATGAGTCGATCGTGAAGTTGGTAGATAGCCAGGGAAGGTGGAGGCTTGACAATCCAATTGTCTGGACCCCGTGTTATCGAGAAATCTAGTGTCCATTCAGAGCTGCTAGTCCCACTAAGACAGGTAGCTATCTTAGAAACAAACAAACTAAAGTTACTTGCATTTTCCTTTATGAGAAGTAGATGAGAGAGAAGTAGGGAGTACCAACCTCAGTCTTTCGCTTGGCTCCTTACTTGTTTCCTGTCCCCTTCGACAGATCTTTGTCGCTCGTTCCTTGCTTACCTCACTTCAAAGAGCACCTATAAAGTCAAAGCGGCATGATACCATCAAAGCACAGAGATCTACAATCATAAACAATATAGGAACAAATATATATTGACCACACAATGCATATATCAACTCAAACATACAAGAATGTGGAGGAGAACTCAAATAACTTTATTGATAGAAAGAGTAGAAGAGAGGATTACAACCCATTGATCTAACCCAGCATCATCCTCCCAGCATGAAAGCCCTTCTTCACCTCATGAAAGTCTTATATCACCCAACACTATGATGTTCACAAAGAAACTAACAACACTTCCTTACAAAATACAAGATTCCAGCCTCTGGATCTCTAGGATGAGGGATCCATATATAGATGTTTGCAGGGGGGTGAGTTAGCTTCTAGGATTTTTATTAGTGTCCTCTCTCTGATAGTTCTTGGCTCGACTTGGAGATTCATGATCTCTTACACATCCCTGGGGGAATTCAAAGAGGCAAGTGTCACATGAGAAGTTTCTGGAAGATTCCATGATCATCCACCTTGCAAACTGTCTCTACCATTTGTCTACTCTCACCCATCGCACCCTACAGAAGGGATTTTCAGTATGAATCGTACTTTTTGCATGTGGGAGGTGAGATGTATCGCACCCTTAACACTGAGCAGTTTTTATGGTCCAGTTTTGACCAGTTCTGAGCAGTTTTCCATGGAGAACTTTTGGGAGATGATGTAATTAGCTGACCTTGCTCCTTTAGGGTGTGAAAAAACACTTTTAGGGACTCAGAAGCCCTTGGTTTATGGACAAATATGATTGGGGTTGCAGTGCCCAAATATTTCTATAACACCCTGGAGTTAGTGCGGAAATTGGAACCATCAAGGGATAAGATCGCGCTTGTTGTCGATCATTGGCTTGGCTATATCATAGGAGGGTTTGTGACAGAGTTTGTAGTCGATACTTCTATCAGTTATAGTGAAGCAGAGCACCGCTTCTTCAAGGGGCCGTGAGGTAAGTACTCTAAATCATTAAATACTTGGATTAATATGCTCTTGTGTAGAAAGTAGGTCATGCAGTTACCTTGACATTTGGAGCTATGTGAAGTGGAAGGTCTTTTAGGATGGAGGGAGAAAAGGTCTTGAGTATAGCCTGTTGATTGAGCCTCCTTTCAGTGATGACAAAGGAGCATCACAAGATTCTTCGTTGAGCACTATTCAGTTGATAAGATAAGGGTTCCTACGAATACCTACACTGCCTCCATCCTCATCCAATCCATCCACACCGCCTCAATCCTCACATCCACCATTTGCCCCATTGCCTACACCACTGACACCTCCACCATTTTTCAACATGGTGAACTCCGTAAAGCTAGATGTATTCAAGGGCATAGGAAATGAATACCCAAACCCGTTTTGGTTCATCATGAAGGCGATATGGGAAGCTCAGGGTATCACAGATGATCAAATGAAGAAAGAAACATTGGTTAGTGCTTTGCAGGACCACACACTAATGTGGTACATTAAGCACAGTACTGACAACCTGACATCCACGTTGGCAGATATCCAGAATGCGCTAAATAGGGAATTTAGTAGACCTAAGTCTCAAGCACAATCCATTATGGGATTTGGACCAAATATTGAAGTGTACAATCTATGAAGCCAACATGAACCTAACTTATGGGAAGCATCGTGAGTGGTTTGTGGCCTCATTCCTGCCTCATCTAAGGGTTGTGCTATCACAACAGAAGATTGGGACCAAGGCAGAAGCTCTGGAAATCGCGTTGAGACTACATGAGACACCAATGCAGAATGCTAATATAGGGTTTATAAGATTCACACATAGTTGTAGAACCTTTTCCTTGAAATGAAAAGCTTGAAGAAACACAGAACAACTCGACCAGAGGTGCACGAAGAAGTGTGGTGCCTGAAATGAAAAGGTCAGGTGCATGACAAGGATCACTGTCTAGCCTTTGTGAATTATGTTCTAGTAGGGGGACCAATGCCTCTAAGGCTGGAGGCTAAAGTAGTACTAAGTACCGAGTCTGCACTTTGGTGTGCTATATGCCAGGTAGCTAGCAAGCATGTGACCGACAATTTCCATTTGCTGTAGAAATTGGTACAAAAACCACATTAGCTCTTCTGCAATTTCTATCAATGAGTAGGTCATTATGAGTGAAATTGTCATAGTTACGAATTAAGGATGGACATGAAACCTACATACATGGTGCAGGCAGAAACACAGCCTCTAGACCAAAGTGCTAGGGGAGCACGAGGTGAGTATTAGGGGCTCGACCAAGGCCGAGGTGGAGGAGGGCCTAGTAGAGGCTAAAGGTGGCTTATTTTTTACAATTGTCGAGGACTAGGACACTATGTGAGAGACTTCCTGAACCCGAAATGATTGTCATGTCGCTATTGTACTTAGTTTGACCATGCAACTGAGGATTGCCCTATATTTTTGGCTAAGATTCACGAAAATGGGCCGCAGCCTCCACCGTCGACTCAAAACTTGTAGATAACGAGGGTTGAGCCTCACAAGGAAGACCCTAAGGTAAATATTATGCTACGTAGTGGTACAACGACTGGTGAGGATAAGGGGAAGCAACCTGCAGAGGGTGAGTGGGTCCAGAAATTACCAGAAAAGGAGACAGGGTTTGATCTAGAACGTGTAAAAGAAACATTTATGGAAGCGAAGAAAAGTTTTTTTGAGGCCTCTACCTCAAGATGCCAGGGGAAACTGGGTGAAGAAATGGACCCATCCTTAATTACCACGTTCTTAGTGACTTGCATGAAACTGCTCCGCAATAGTAAGGTTGTGAAGGGACTGTAGGAACTGATCAATCAGTGCGTTGATAAGGAAAACATTACTGGCGAACCGTGTGTAGTCAAAAATATTAGTAAGCATAAGGTGAGTACTGGACATGAGATGAGACTCACCGCATAGATAGGGGAATATGAAATGGACCAAGTTATCTTGGATTTGGAGTCTGACGCGAATGTTTTGCCGAAACAAAATGGGAAAGAACAGGGAGACCTACGCTCCAGTGGTCTCTCATCTAGTTAAGGATGGCGAATCAGTAGAAAATCATCCCAATGGGGAGGTTGTAGGGGGTAACAGTTGACATCGAAGGTGTGAGCGCATTGGTGGATTTTGAAGTAGTAGAGGTTGTGGATCATAGTATTCCCTACCCCGTGCTCCTTGGGATTGATTGGGCCACTAACATGAATGGTGTAATCAACGTAAAGAAGTGAATGATGATATTTGAAAAGAAATCACTCTGCATAGTGGTGCCACTAGATCCTGCAGAAGGACAACACTATACAGAACTAGTCCTCTATTATGAAAGTGATGATGATTTGGACCAGATTTACAAGATAACAATGTGAGACTAGGATTTGGTGAATCCAACAACAGATGGATGTATTGCATGGGAGCACGAGAGCTCCAACACATTAGATTCAGATGAAGAATTGGGGCACTGGTAGAACTGACTACATGAAGTATCTATGTTGCACTATAATATGATGACCAAGTCATTGTGTTGCATATCATCAAAGGTAAGAAATATGCCTCACTATGACGGGTTAACTGATGTTGATCGTTTTTTCGATGCATTCGAAAGGGAAGTGCCCAAGAAACATCACCTCCAGGCATTAGATTGGGTGTTGTGCACTACACCTGCAAGATGGTGAGGTACACACGATGATAGTTTTGGGGGTTGGAATGAATATAGAAGGATGATGAGGACACACTTTGGCCACTCAAAGGTACGACTAACATAAAAGTATGACATGAGGAATGATTTGCACGATCATTTCGCAAAATGGACTGAAGTATATGGAATGAGGCCTCAGTCGGAGTGGGTCCATCTGTTTTTTCATACCTTAGATGTTATACCAATGAATTGGTACTTGGAGTAAGAACTACGTCATGGTACTGAAGAATGGGATGTTTTACACCAAGGATTTTTTATGAAGTTCAGTTTTGAGGACGGATTTGAATCCATTGATGAAGTGTTGCAGGAGGTTAAGACATCCATCTTTAGGATACCTCAGGATCCTCTAGAATCGATTCAACCTAATTAGACTACTCAACTGAGCCATGCGCTAAAGTGTTACAATGTAACAGCGGAAGAAAAAGACGAACACCCTAGAAATATTAATATCTCAGTGATTGAAGGTCACCGTGGAGTGGAAGGACCACAGCTACAGAACCCAAACATAAATGAGTTGCTCAAGACTAGGCAAGTGAACATTGGCACAAAGGAAGAGCCGAAGTTTATAAAGATTGTGGACTATTGGGATGACCCAACAGTAGATAAGGTCTCCGAACTACCCTACAAATATCAAGACTTGTTCCCCACGAAGTTTTCCAATCTGATAGGGATAATAGGACACCTAGGTGACATGAAAATCACCCTAAAGTTAGAAACGAAAACTGTGAAACAACGATCTTACCACGTCAATGCAAAGTATAAGGAAAGGTTCTGTGTTGAGTTAGATAAGATGCTCTCGGTGGGTATTATTGAATTAGTGGAAGAATCTGATTCGATAAGCCAAATAATGGTTCAAGAAAAGAAGCAGAAGGAAGAAATAAGGATATGCATAGATCTCAAGAAGTTGAATGATGCCTGTGTGCATGATCCCTTCCCAAAAAGATGCAGAAGGAAGAAATAAGGATATGCATAGATCTCAAGAAAATGAATGATGCTTGTGTGCATGATCCCTTCCCAACCCCGTTCCGATGAGGTCTTGGATAATGTTGTATCCAAGAAGCGTATTCGTTCACTGATGGGTTCTCTGGGTGCCATCAAATCAAGATCGCACCAAAGGATAGAATTAATATGACCTTCACGACTGTATGGGGATGATTCTAGTATATGGTGATGCCTTTTGGGCTGAAGAATGCGCCGATGATATTTTCGCGCATATTCATCATGGCATTCAAGGATTTTATTCATAAATTTATGGAAGTATACTTCGATGATTGGATAGTGTTCGAATTGGTGAAGCGGCATGTGGTAAGTCTATGCTTGATACTAGATACATGCTTCAGATACCAGATCGTGCTCAATCTGAAGAAATATTTGTTTTGCATCCTTTTTGGGATCTTGCTGGGCCATGTGGTACGCATACAAGGCTAGATGGTAGGCCCAGCTAAGATCGTGGTCATAATCAACTTGGAGGTGGCAAGGAGTGTGAAACAGCTGCATGCAACACTGGGGCATATGGGATACCATAGCAAATTAATCAAGAGATATGCTGAGATTACCACACCAATGGAAAAATTGTTAAAAAATGATGTTACATTATGTTGGAATGAATAATTCCAGAAGAGCTTGGACGTGCTGAAGGAGAAGATGGTGACCACGCCAATCCTAGTCTTCCTGGATTGGAAGAAGGAATTTCATGTGCATGTGGATGCGACGTGTATTACACTAGGAGCAATACTGACACAATCCAATGAAGGGGACTTGGATCATCCTATAGAATTTTCAAGTAGGAAGTTGTCCAAAGTGGAGAAAAACTATTCCACAATAGAGCGCGGAGGTTTAACTATGGTGTACATTCTCCAAAAGTTCAGGCACTATTTTTGTTGGGCGGACACTTCAAGATGTATACAGACCATTCTGTGTTGAAATACCTGGTCAACAAGCCTGTGTTGGGGGGGAATGATATGTAGGAAGTTGTTGTTGTTCCAAGAGTATGATTTTGAAGTTATTGTGAAACCAGGACATTTGAATGCTAGACCGGAGCATGTGTCATGCATCAGAATGAGAGAGGAACCTACTAATCTAGAGGAAGGGATACCTAACGTGCAGCTCTTTGCAATGCACATCAGATAGTCACTTTGAAGATATTCTACACTTCCTAACGACAGGTATTGCTCCAGAAGGATATACAAGCCAACAGAAGAAGGAACTAGTGGTGCACACGACAGACCTTTCTTTCATTGCATGGCACTTGTACAAAATGGGGTCAGATGAAATATTGTGATGTTATGTTCCAGAGTTTGAACGAAACAACATCCTCATTGAGGCTCATGATGAAGCCACAGGAGGTCATTATGTAGGAAACGCAACAACGCAGAAGATCCTACGTGTTGGGCTATGGTGGCTAACCTTTCATAAGGATTCAAAAGCATATTGTAGGGCATGCGATGCTTTCCAAAGGATGGGTAGGCCTTCAAACAAGGATGAGTTGTTGCTGAATCCACAGGTATCACTAAAAACCTTCGATAAGTGGGCAATTGAATTTGTAGGACCAATTCAGCCACCAAGAAAGAAGATGGGTACACGGTACATCATCACTGCAACTGAATATTTAACCAGATAGGTGGAGGCACAACCTGTGAAAGACTGTATGAGTGCAACAGCCACAAAATTTATCTTTGAGTACATACTAACAAGGTTTGGTTGTCCAAAAATTCTAATGAGTGTTCACAATACACACTTTCTCAATGAGGCGATCAACATGATGATGGAGGAGTTTTAAGTGTACCATTAGAAGAGCACACCCTATCATCTAGATGCTAATGGGACAGGGGAAGCGTTTAATAAAATATTGGAGAATCTGCTCATGAAGGTTTGCAATTCTCAAAAAAATGACTCGGATGTTCACTTACCCACGGTGCTATGGGCTTATAGAACGACTTGCAAGAAGTTGACTAGACAAACACCATTTACACTAGTTTATGGCGTGAAAGCTATGATGCCGATGGACTACATTGTACATAGTCTACGCATAGTGGCATTCATAGGAATGACAGATCATAGAGCCCTGGAGGAGAGGCTCATGTGGCTAATAGGGCTTGAAGAAGATCAATATTTAGCTGGATTCCATCAAAACATTCAAATGGAGCGCGAAAATGCCTGGCATGATTGGCACATCAAACTGCATACCTTCAAGGTAAATGATCTAGTTTTGTTATATGATAGTAAGTTTGATAAATTTCCAGGGAAATTTAGGATTCATTGGCTGGGGCCTTATGTCATTGAGGAAATTACCGATGGTGGAGCAATTCAGTTGGTAAAATTAAATAGAGAATCATTCCCAAGACAGGTGAATGGCAGTCGATTGAAGCCATACACCAACGATCTAGCTAGATTACTACATGCTAAAGCACAATCTTAGCACTCCAGGTAGCTCAAAGGAGCCACAGGACTATAAACTACACTACCCAAGTTGGGGAGTTGTGCAATTAGGGATTTGCACAGAATGAAGGAATGTCACAATATCAGTAGATATGCGTAGGGAGCTACACTATCCAAAGAGAGAGTGCACAGGACAATAAAAAAGTGACTGTTATGGTCATTGTTGATGGCTTGACAGTCTTAAAATGGGCAAATGGAGCAGGGGGCTGGAATTTAAGTCAGAATTTAAGGGCAAGATCTATGAAAATCTGTTGCCAATCCAGCATTTATGAATGAGTTATGGGGTGAACGATTGGATTTGAATTTGAAAATGTCTATAAATAACAGGTGGATGCCCAACGAAAAACACTTGGAATTTTGAGAATTGAGGTATTAAGCTCTCAGGCATGTATGAACCGTGAGATCTTTCAAGCCCTTATAGTGAATTCAGTCTTTGTTAAGTTTCTAATAGAGATGCAAGTGTTTTTGTCTAGCATAATGTCAGCACCCGCAGAAACCGTGAGTGTAGGGGAAGCAAGGGCAACCAAAGGAACTGCCCTGGAGGTCGTAATGGTAGCTAAGGGAGATGCCTTGGAGGTTGGAAGTGTAGAAGTACCAGAAAAAGTGCTTAAATCCCCTAGGACACCCAGGCTGAGGCCTACGCCAACCCAGGAAGGTCCAAAGTCAAAGAAGCACAAGCATAAAGTGCAACAATCAGTGTGCGCATCACCCGAAAGGCACCCACAGTTAGGAAATCCCACTGCCCAGGAAAAGGGTATGGTGATTGACCTAGAGCGTGAAGCTGAGGTTGAAGAACTCCATGTGGGTGAAGATGACATTGATATGGAGGAGGCGGAGGGTGTTGATGTGGAGGGGTCTGACTCCATTTCTAAATTTCCCTGAATACATTCCTCCACGTAGAAGCAAGATGAAGGTTTCAAAGGATATCGATGAAAGTAAGGTTACACTACACACACCCTTACTACTGAACCAAATCACCTTTGAGGGTTCATGCCTAGGGTGCATCCCCCTATTAAAATTGGAGGACTGGGATTTGGCTGATGCAAAATGCTTTCCCCATTTAGCGACGAACCAACTCATGTATCGCATCTTCTACAAAGACTTTGTTGTGACTTCACTGGAGCTAATGGAGTGGGTGAAAGGGGTGGATAAGTTAGGCCTAATAAACATGTTGTGGGTACTGCATTATAACTGCACACCCATAACCATGTTCATGATCAAGCAGCTCCTGTGCTTGGTGCATGATTGGTGTCTGTGGCTAGAAAAATCGATACCCATAATTGACATGCTAATCCATAGGATCACTCGACTACCGTACTCTGGAGAAAATACAGTCATGGTGTTTGGTGGAAAGCCAGGTGAGCATGACCTCGCTAAAGTAATGAAGGAAAAATTAAAACTCACTAAGATGTCACATGGCTATGTCATTACAAGTATAGCTGACCCCACACTCAAAGTCGAAACATAAATCTTGGCAGGAAAGATTATGTGAAAGTGTCGTATAAATGAAGTGTCAACACTAGTAGTAGCCTTAGCGGCCCAGTGCGCAGAGGGTGTATAGTTTAACTGGGTGCGCTACCTCTATGGAGATTTCCTCGTGAATTTCAGAGAGGTGCAGGATCACAGCAAAACATTCCACTATGCCTGGTTGCTGCTATCATAGTGTTGCTCACGTGGGAGTTACCAGAGGATAGCTAGTTTCCTCCGATCATGCCCGACCTACCAAAAGCAGCGAAGCTTGCTTCGCTATGGGCTACGAAGGACCCTCAAAAGGTCAAGGAAAAAAAGGTATTCTAGATATTGATGGAGATGAGCATCCATATGGCCATCAGCTACGAACCGCGGTTGTCACCAACTGTGTGTGATAAGATGCAGAAGTATGTGGAATTCGAGGCTGACTTCCACCAAGTCTCGATACATGCATGCAACGATCCTAAGAAGAAATGGTATGACCTACCATACCTGGCCACAGATGACATAATTACAACGGTCCTCGACCGCTGGCTGGAAGATTGGCGCACTGCCTCGAACTTAACAACTAGGTTTAGCAAGACCACAACACAGCAGAAAAAGGAGGATGCCAAGTTGCAGATGGAGTAGTTGGCCGAAAAAATAAAAAATGAAGCTAACGATAAGGCCAAGGCAAAGCATGCCACCACGAAGCCGACGGGAGGACAGGCAGAAGAGGAGGAGCACAACTTTGACAGGAGTCAAAAGTTGATTTTTATGGAGACAAAGGAGGAAGAACAACAATCGAACAAGGGAGGAGTAGACCTAGAGGCCACTCCATTCGATGTTACGCACAACATAGATCCATAGAAGGTAGGGATACATAAGAAGTCTAAGGCTAGCAAGACTTCTCTCGATCCGGTCACCTTAGTAGAAGGTGATTTAAATGATATTGGTGATATGGTCAGACATAGCATTGTAGAACTATTGCAAAAGTTTGAGCTACAATAGAAGCAGGCCTTGGGGGCCATTCAGATGGGTCTGTGCGAGCTACAAATCTAGGTGTCGCAGGTCCAGACCAACGTGGAACAAAGTAGCATGACATCAACTAGTTTGGTGCCCGACACATTGGAAGTAGCAGGGATGGTACATTTCCTGGATCCTTGGCCAATACTACTGCTAGAGGCTACAATAACCACAGAGATTGAAGCTAATAGACCCAATATCAATGCCCTCAAAGGAATTGGGCTCAATTTGGTTGCGCTTCCCAGTGAGGTGCTTCACAATTTGCAGGATGTTGTGATAGCGAAACTTTGAGCTTGCGAACAAGGCACATTACAGGTAATCAGTGAGAAGAAAGTCTATAACGCTCAAATGATAGTATAAATAGATTTTGTTGTCAACCTCTTCAAAGCAATCATAGACAAAAATGAGCGCATGGCCAAGGTGGTGGCTGAGGCATGTAGATCTGTCCCATAGCTGGTCATTTTGGATGGTGAGCTAGTAGTTGTGCAGATTAGGAAGCTCATTGCTAGAGTGCACAACACTAGAACAGAGTTGGTGATGGATCAATTTGATCTGAACCTCAAGGTCACAAAACAGTAGTTGAAGGCCCAGCCTTCAACCCCACTAGAAGTTAGAGAGTAGTGTGAGGCAAGTGTGAAGGATGTAATGGCAATAGTAAACAGCATCGTAACTAAGTGTACGACGCTCTTTGAGCAGGCACTCGAAGTGGTTACCAATTTGTATAAGGATCCCACCTTGCAAAGGTTGGAAACAAAGGCCTAGGAGCTACAACAGTGATATGATGAATTCAAAGCAATGGCGCGCACCGTCACCCTTACATAGAGGCTAGAAAAATTGCAAGAGGCAAAGGTACTAAAGGGGTAGGTGGATGTAGCACAGCATGAAGAGTGCATCGTCAAGGCTAGAATAGGGCCTTCGCTTGATGAATCCTATGTGCACACCACCACCCTTGAAAGAAAGTTGGCTAGTCTGCAAGTGACTCATCAGAAGATGCAGTCTGATAGTACAAGGTCAGCAACGGAGTAGTTGGTTGATGAGATGACGCAAGCGACAACACAATGCAATGTCGAAGTTGCAGTAGTCCAAGTAGAGCTAATAGGTCTTCACGATAAGATCTCTACGTTGGTTGAGTAACTTGCAGGCAAATCAATATGTTTGTGTTGGGGGCCTGTTGGGAACAAGTCCCCTGGGGTCAATCTTGGGGTTAAAAACCCATGTTTTGGGGCAGAAGGCTCAAATTTTGTATAAAGAAATGTAAAGTCTCTGCATTTTGTGACCATAGAGTGTGAACATATCAAGATTCAAAAAGGGTTTCCTCCCTTAGTTTAGATAGGTTGTGTCGGCCTGATGATATCCGTCGTTGGTTCGTAGACCATGGAATTGTATAAAACGTAGGTGTTAGAGGAGTCTAAGTCAGGAGGAGAAAAGTGAAGCTGAGTCATTGATGAGTTTGAAAAGGAGCTAGTAAGAGTGAGAGTCTTAGCGTAGGAAGAAGGATCTACAGCTAAGTGCAGAGAGGCCTAGGGTAGAAGTTTGTAGCTGAGTGCACGGACCCCTACAGCTGTGTGCATAGCGTAGTCAAAGTCCGTAGCAAACATTTGAATCATAAATAAAGAAGAGTATTCTGAAATTTTTGTGTATTTTACTTCTATCAATTGCATGCGATTATGTTATGTTAAGAACTAGGTTTATGTTTTATTACTAAATTGATGTGAGAATCTATATGTTTTCCTCTATCATATGAATGCAAGTAGAAATATATGTTTACATAGAGATAATCTAAATTGCATAATAGAATTGGAAAACACTTAAGATAATTCACAGAAATATACAACAAAGTAGTTACAGAGGTGTGTAAGTACCGAGATCACTTGTTAGGATTACCCAAAGGACAATCACATACATTAGCGGAGGTTTTGAAAGACTAATAGAGAAATACCTCGATAATCCCTAAAGGCTTATCGATTTGTGTGAAGGAATAGTTAAGCTATAAAACTAACATCACAACCATCTCAGAGTGTGAAAACTTGGTTCCTACATCCCCCCATGCTCCTTCAGGTGACACTTTAGTCCGCGCCCCATGGATTGATGCTGAAAGGGCCAGTAGTGTAGGGATTTTCTTGGCTAACTAACACTTAACTTAGGTCAGGGCCCATCAAGACAACAACATTACTTCTTTCTCACATAACTCAATCCATTAAGTTAGGGAATTCAATTTTACCATGTCCCATCATTAATAAACACATCAAAACATAACCATGGTCAATAAAATATCCTATATATTAATCTCATTATGATACTTCTATCATCATGCCTACCATGATTTACAAAAATAGAACCAATAGTGTCAAGTTACCCTCTACTAGAATCAAGTTGTTATCCATCTTTATGGGATTAAGATATTCAAAATGATAGATGTTAGTCAAACACCAAGTATACCACTATATCAAAGATCAATATTAAGTAGCTTCATAGAATTAAGAAGCTCATCATGTCTAAAAGGTAAGATACTTGTTTACTACCAAGTGCACCGTTTCATTATAAGAACCATGAATCCAAATCACTTTCATGTCCATGCATGAACCACTTGAGAAGGAGGCATTCTCATCATACCTTAGGACTTACCTTGCCATCAATATTACAGTTGAAACATAACTTTGAAACAATATACCATATGTACCTTGTAGCATTCAAATATATGTGCACCTTCTTATTTTACATGGACAACTTGTAGTGCTTTGTCACCTTTTCATCAGATGCTTCTTCCTGCACTAGCCATGATCTTTAAGAAGGATATTTTATAACATCATTTACCATCTTTGTATACTTGATACTCTGAGTCATGGCCTTGGGAAGCCCTTTACCTTCATACTTGGTCAAAATATTAGAAAGAATTATTTTAAATTCCATACGTGACCCAACCCACGTATATGATTTAAAATATCAAAAAAATATAAAATACCTATTTTTTGGTTGAGGTTTATGGGTTACATCGGAATCCTACCTATAGGAGCCCATGGCCTAACTATTTCTGAACTAAAAAAATTGTTCAGGTCATATAAATACACCTCATGGGGAAGGCCTAAAGGGAGAGAGAGATAGGATATTGATATTATATCCAAGTTGTCCCCAATCAAGTCTTATTTTATCCCTCTGTCTCCTACACTCCCACCTATAGGAAACCCATATTTCCTCATTTTGATGTCCATGTCCTTTAAATGACATCCATGTGTATGATTTTGAAAGAGGATTGTTGAGGCTTGGGCTGGACGAATCCGGAGGAAGGTTTCTCTTGGATCCAGAGAAGGATCAGGTTGTATTATTCCATATTGTTTTGTTGTCATCAATAAAGAAGCCATGTCTTTTTCCTAATGATTTGATCTTAATGCTTTAACTCATGTTTTAATCTAACTGATGTATGATTTCATGTTTATGTGTATATGCTTATATGATCTAACAGTTATATCATGAACATGCTTTCACTTTGTATAAGAATTTTTCGGAAGAAATTGCATTGAAGATTTTGGTCGACATGTTTCGAACCAGTGAGTGTGGCTCATCTTCACGACATGATGAAGAACAAATCTAGGAAGACGATTAAATAGATAAACAAGTCAACCTAACAGTTAGAAGATAAAATCTATATTTGATTGTGGGAGATAATGGCTATATTTGACTTGGGGAGGGAAAGATGGGATTATTTTTTTTATTTTTTTAATTCTCATTTAAATGATAATAAAATATTAAAAGAATTTTACTAGCCATTATGTTATGTTCAAAATATGTTATATTTATGTTATATTTATGCTATAAATATTTAAATGTATGAGGTAAAGGTATCTAAATATGTAATATGGTCTTCAAACATATATTTATTCTTGTCTTCTTATATTAGACTTAATTTATATGATAATCAAAGAAAAATAATAACCAATTTATATGTTATATTCAATATATTAATAAATAATATATACTTTTTATATATTTAATATATAAATATAATGTAGTAACTAATATCTATATATATATAAATATGTGTAGAATGGTTATTTATGTAATAATAGATTAATAGATATAATTAAAATTAATTATTTATAACAATCTAAATAAATAAAGAAACTAAAGATTAGCGTTTTTAGATATATTTAATCCATTTTAATTTGTTAAAATGAAATATGTTAAACTACCAAAAGATTAGAGTATTAATAAGGAATTAGATGTGAAGAAAAAAGGGGGCCTAGACAAAGACTATGACAAGAGGGCGGGAATCCAACAACTACTAATTTTCCATACATCATCCTTGTTAATACTACTAGAAGACCTCTCAATTTCAATGGCTTCCCTAAACTTGCGATGGTGGAAATGAGGAATCTTAGCGACAACCCTAACCTCTTCAATGCATATATGATGCTGGTATTCTTCACATGTTTGGCTAAAGCAGAAGATTTGGTCCTTCCGTGCTTGATATTAGCAGTGTGTTCATTAATCCTTTGGTTAATAGAATGACTAGTTTCACCAATATATGAGGTTCCATAGGAACAAGGGATGATATAAATGCCTTTCATATCCATAGGGTTTATGTGGTCTTTAACAGAATTAAGGGAACTTCTAATAGTGCTGAGGGGTCTAAAGGTTGAAGGAATCTTATGCTTCTTCAGGATCCTAGAAATCTTATATGTCATCCCTTAGATGAAGGGGAAGTGGACTCCTGAAATGTGATCATGGGTTCTTTCTTGACCTTGGGACCCTTGCTTGCTTTGAGGAAAGCTTTGACACCCTACTGCTTACTATAGCCATTTTGGACAAAAACATTAAGAAGATGGGAATTTTCCTTAGAAAAGTGGTCTTTATCAGAAATTCTAAGAGCCCAATTGGCTAATGTGCTAAGAACGCCTATCTTCTAAGCATGGAAATGGTGAGAATTAGCATGAATATATTGCTCGGTATGAGTCTTTTTTTGATATACCTCATGGGAAAAAGATCCATCAACTTTCCTAGAAATGAGGACATCAAGAAAAGGAAAGCAACCATTGACCTCAAGCTCCATCATGAAATGGATGGAGTTAGATTGATTATTGTGATGTTGAAAAAAGAGGTTTAATTTTTCAGGTTCGTGCTCCCATATGGTACATGTGTCATTGACAAATCTTTTCCAAAGTTTGGGTTTAAATAAAGATGAGGATAAAGCCTTTGATTCAAAATATTCCATGAAGAGGTTAGCAATGATGGGGGATAGGGGGGAACCAATGACAACCCCATAGGTTTGTTCGTAGAACTCTCCTTGAAAATAGAAAAAGGTAGAAGCTAGGCATATCTCAACCAACTTGGCCATGTTGAGATCAGTGAGGCAAAGAGGACATCAAGGGCTTCCTTGATAGGGATGATAGTGTACAGGGACACTACATCAAAACTGAAAAGATCATCACAGGGTTCAAATCTCATACCTTTTAATTCATTAATGAAAGAAGAGGAGTCTTTGAAAAAGTCCTCCGTCCGTCCTATAAGGGGTTTCAGCTTCTTGGCTGGGAATTTAGCTAACATGTAGGTTGGCCCACTAATTGTGTTGACAATGGCTCTAATAGGGACTCCCTCTTTATGGATTTTGGGAAGCCCATAAATCCTGGGAGTGATAGGGCTACTTTCAATTAGCTTATGACTAGAGGAGCCAACCGAGCTATTGGATTTAATAGCAAGAGCTACAGTCTTACAAATCTTTTTCAAGGGATTCTTGTCAACCTTCATGTAGCTTCCATTGTTAATTATATGATCTAGAATTCTTGTAAATTATTGATGTTGTATATGATTTTCTTGAATGATTTGTAGGTTTTAATGCTTTGGATGAACCAGAGGGTTTGGACCTTAAGGGAACGACCTCAAACATATGACCTTTGAGTAATACTTCTTCTTCCTACTTCACTAGCTTAAGTATTAAGGCTACTCTATTGGGGTGCTCAAACCATACCCTAAGTTTTATTTTCCTGTAATAGAATTGGTGACTCCACTGGAGAATACTTATATTATTTCCTAGTTTAGGTTGTTTTCTTGCTTGATATAGGCTTTCTTGTTTGGTTTCCTATCTTTCTAGTATCTTGGACTTGTCTCCAACTAGGGAAAATAGTTTGATCTTCTAGATTAGACCTAATTTTTTTTTTCCTTAATAAATTTTCTATACGTGGGTTTTAGTCTATATAATCGTGTATACACGTGTTTTTGTCCAAAGAAAGACACGTGTACGTGTGTTTCCTTGAGAACAATCATGTATACATGTGGGTCTATCACTGCACAGTCGCATACGCCTAGTTTAGTTTGAATTTTTCAAATGATGAGGCTAGTAAAGTGTTTTGCATGGTTTTTCTTGATTTTGTTTATTCATTGATTGCCTTGGAAAGTCTTGATTCTCACAGGTTATCAATTTCTTGTCTCTCTTTGAAAAAAATACCTACTTAACCTAGGCTTTGATTTTTGGTAAGGTGTTGGCTTATGTGTTTGGGTTCAAGGCTTCTCGGTGAAGTTCTTGGCTGTTCTAAGTCTTTGGAATAGAGAAATGGTTTTAATTAATTTATAACCTAGCCTTCTCATTACTTTGCCTTTCTTTCTTGAAAATTGGTGTCGTTGGTTTTTTCTTGATTTTTGAGAAAGTTTGTCTTGCAACCTTGCAAAGTTTTCTTGGTTTTCTTGAATCCTTTCTTGTTTTCTAGAGTTCATATGGTTCTCTTCAAATCATTTTATTTGAGTTTGTAGCCTCTTAACATTCAAAGTCTTATCATTCTTATGATAATTGTGGTTGATGAAGTTTGAGGTTTTGTATGCTTGATTTTGATTTTGATGCATTTAGTAGTTTTTTCTTTCTCGAAAACTCTTTTGTGTCCCTAAAAACAAAAAAAAAATAAAAACATTATTTTGTTGCCTTTATTTTTCCTTTTTGGTTTTTTTTTTTTTGGTATTTTCATAATTTTGAGAAATTGTGAACTCTTTTCATTGGGATGAATTCCCTTGGTTTTCGGAAGATTTTGTGAGTGAATTTGATTCTTCCTCTTGTCATGTTTGGCCTCTTGTTTGTTTTAAGAAAAACATTTTCTCGTTTTTAGAGTAGTAATTTGAATCTTGCATTAGACATTTACTTTGCATTAGGATAGTTGCACTTTAAGGACTTTTAGTCCTTTTTTGTAGATTTTGAATGTGTGAGCATGTGTTTTGAGAAAAGAAAAAGGAATTTTTGCTTTCATAGTTTGTTCGTATAACCTTGTATAAATCTCTTTTCATTGAAAGAAAAAAAGTTGCTTGTGCATATAACTATGTTTTTATTGATTTATTTTTCATCTATAACATCAAAAAGTTGCACTGCCATATTACCCCTGACCTAAATAAATGTCATTAAAATCAAGCGCTTAATTTAAAATGAACTAGAATTTTTTTATTTTTCATTAGTAACATCAACTAGTCTAGGTCATATTAGGGCCTTGGAATAGGTGAGTGGAGAGTTAACTCTCGAAGGCCACTCTAACTTCAAAACATGGAAGTTGATTAAAAGAGTGAAATCTAGTATTGTGTAGTTGATTGGGAAAGCTCTTCTCTTTTGGGAGCTAAGCACAAGGGTGAGTGAAGGCAGGAAGGATAGATACCCCCTCTGTAACTTGTTGGATCATGACCAAAACCTGTTCTGCCCAGCTGTCGATACGAACTGGTGACCATAGTCTCCTTTCCTAAGGACCACATAGGTGACTTCGGGGGGGATACCCATGGTACCTGAGCTAGATGTTGCATCACTCTCATTAGTACTTCTGGAGGGTGCCCTTGTGAAGCTTGGGTACTTGCCCTAGCAAAGGCTTTTGATTGGAGGTCACCGTAATTGTTTCTATTATCTTTGTTGGTAGGATTTGCTCATCATTATCCCAAACTATCTTTGGAAGGTCCCTCATATCACTCTCTTATATCTTATTGTCCATTCCTAATCACCCCGAGTGGAAATACCTGAAAGTAGCTTGATTGATTGTATATTTAGGGATATTTTAGTGAGTTCTCTTTTCTCCTAGATTGACATAGCTTTGTAATTTTTTTTGAATCTTTACAAGTTCTCATAATAACTAAAAGTGGTTGATTGACCAGCCCATTGGTTTAGGAAGCTTCATGGAATCTCACCTACAAGCATTGAGCCTTCTTCTAGAAGGAGCAGGAGTAATCCTACTAGTGATTTTTAATCAATAGTGGCAAATTCATTTTAGATTCATCCTCTGCATCATGCTATAGTTTCATAGGGTAGGCCTAGTGCAAGTCATGATTTGGATAAGGATAACCCTGTCCTTTCTAGGTCCTCTTCCAATTTGAAGACGAAGTTGAGGTTTAAGAGATTCGTGAGTCACCTATGATTCCTTCTTCACCTGTTCCTCTTAATTATCCAGATGTTCTTTTATACGTTGGGACTCTGACTCACAGGCCAGCAAGCCCTGGTTTTTATCATCCTTTTTCTTCAATGGCCACTACTGGGAGAATGAATCGGGCTCTGACTGCTACTAGTGAGCATACTCCTCTTTCAGTTCAAGTAGAAGGTACTATTGTTATATCTACTATCACTCCTAGTACCACAATATTTGTCTCTTTCATTCCATTTTCGAGTGGGGGCAGCCAAGCTTTTTCTTCCCACACTAGTTCCTTCCCCTTTGGCATACCTTCTAGTGCAATTCCTTTAGTTCCTCTATCCATCCCATTTGTTGTTTCCACAACCATGACTTCTATGGCTAGTGGTTCAACCTCTTTTTAGGCTTTTCCTTTTGGGAGTGGTCACATTCCTCATTCTAATCCTTATTTAGGATCTCTTCCTTTTTATGCTTAAGGTCAAAGATATAATCCTTTTCAAGGGTTAACTAACACTTCTTTTAGTGGTTTAGGAACCATGAATCAATTTTATTTTTGTCAACAGGGGAGCATGCCTTACTCCTCCGTAAGTTCCTTTCAAGATTTTTCTCCCTTCGCTAATGCATGGAACCGTTATCAAGGGCTATCCTCTCCTTGTAATACTTCTTTTGGGGGGAGTATTCCTAGTTATGGTAACTTTATGGTAGGAGTTAGTCAAACTCTAAATTTCTCTTGACCACAAGGTTTCCCTTACAATTTAGTTCCTTCTATGAGCAATCCTTGGAAACCTGGTACCTCCACAAATCTAGGATATTATTTTAAGACTGTTGGGAATTTGTCTCATACTGCATGGAACTCTCAAGCTCCCCCATTCTTACCTTTCATGGAAACCCTAAATTTTCCAGATCTATCAAAATTGGCGAATGATCATATCTGATATAATCTGGCATGGCCTCCAGTTCCTACCAAAATTGCATCGGATATTCCTAACTTTGAAGGAAAGCCTGGGGAGGATCTGACATACCATATAACAACATTTCATTTATGGTGTTCCTCTAACTCCCTAATTGATGATTCAATTAAGTTGAAATTTTTTCAGTGCACCTTAATTGGAAATGTGGCTAAATGGTATATATAGCTTAATGCGTGTACTTTTGCTTCATTTAGTGAGTTGGCTATGATTTTTCTGAACCATTTCTAGTTTCCCATTCTTTATGATGTTAGAAATGATCTATTGTTTAGTTTCCACCAAGATATGGCAACTGACATTTTTGACCATATTCAGCAATGGCAGAGAAGGAGGAGACTCATCATATCTTATATTCCTAATGAATTCCTTCTCGAATGGTTTTTTAAATCCTTATAGTTGATGAGCACCAGTATTGCAACAACAATGCTACAACTTTTGGAGCTACCAGCTTTACTTTATCAACCCGGGGTTCGTACAAACTTGGAGGTGACAGTGTTGTATACACAAGTAAAATTGATGGTTCTACCTTTTATCATTGTTCAACTAGCGAGAGACCACTACGGTTTTCAAGCCAGGCTTCTATGGATTCAGAACGAGCTTGATTGTTGATTAAAGAAAGATAAATCTACTCTAGGAGAAACCTTGTCTACTACAAATAAGGAAAATGACTAAAATCCTATGTTAAAAACACACCATTCCCCAACTAACTGATGAGAAACTATTCTTTACAATAATTCCAAGCCAACATGTATTAAATGCTACTATCTAAAGCATGGAAATTCAAGACATGAAACATCACTACTATGCATGTAAAGGACTGAAATAAATTTATTTTGTTCTTTTATTCTTTTTCTAGAAAATCAAGTGTAAACCCTAATCTCTTTTGGTGATGTGGCAGGTGTCTTGGTGATGCTGGTGGATGGTTTGGATGTATAGGAGATGGTTGGAAGTTTTGGGAGGCCCTTGGGTGACTTGGTGTGGATTTCTATAAGTTTTCCCTCAATTCGGCCTCAAAACAGGCCACTACAGGAAAACATACATGATGTACTAGAAACCTACAAGATTCCCTGTATTTCTACAAGATACAGCCAAGAGCAAAATGATGGTTTCCGGAGGTCATGGAAGTCTTAGGGAAGGCGGTGGATGGGTGGAATGGAGTGATAAAATGCCTAGGATCACTCAAAGCTCGAAACCAAGTTTAGGAGATGGTTGGATTCACTCAACATATTTTGAAGGAATTTCTATGTAAAATGATGACATTGGTGAAGATCTTGGTGAAAGAAAGGAATGATTATGAATGGATGAAGTTGGAAGTTGGTTGCCTGCTATGAGATCCATTTAGATTTGTAAATAACATTCTCTACATCAAACATTTATAATTTCCAAAAAGTCATGTAAACAAAAAGAATTCTAACAAGCTAGAAAAGCATAATTTAGTGAACTACTTGTCTACTTCATGCATGAGGAAAATTGATGAATAAAATGGAATCATGGATGATATCTACTGTAAGATTGAAGATGGAAGATATGGTAAAATCCTACACTTGCAAAAATGATCAAATGCTGGTTCAAGTATAGTAAACTCTAAATCTTATGAGAAAATGGAAATCTTTCCTTTTGGGGATGCATAAGGGTATTTTCCTCAAATCATTATCCCTGAGGGAATAGGTGAGGCCAAGACACCTACAAAATTTTTTATGTTGCTTCTTTTATCCCTTCTAACTTGCTACTAAAGTAAAGCACAAATGGAAGCAAACTATTAAACAACTAATCAAATGCACAATACTT
This sequence comes from Pinus taeda, assembly GCA_000404065.3. NCBI lineage: Eukaryota > Viridiplantae > Streptophyta > Pinopsida > Pinales > Pinaceae > Pinus > Pinus taeda. Next base: position 164,823 of record APFE031666944.1, read on the forward strand.
GCAATGAAATACTTCTAGAGACAATTTAACCATGAATCTATGGAACTAAGTCAAGCATACCGATACAAGAATAGGAGCCTTTGCTACTAGGGTTGGGCCCTAACCCAAGAGCTTCATCCCTCTGATTTAACTCAGTGCTGGACCAAGGAAAAGCTCATTTTCATTATCACAACAGAAAGTTACATCAATGTCTTCCACAAGTCTGGGGCTAAAAAATAACTAGTGTTTTTAGAACAAAAATTTTAATCCTGATGAGGCTCTAGGCCTCTCTACTTATACAAATAAAGTCACCAACGAATTCCTTAAATCTAGGGAGGTTCAGCTCCCAAACTCGAGATGAAGTAACTCTTTGTCTATGACTTGCTCGGCTTCCTTTTGATCTTCATGACTTGGCTACTTGCACTCCGAGCTGGTGTGATTAATGGAGGAATATTCGAATGGGGGAGGAGTAAATGAGGAGGATTTACCTCCTACAATATCTCTCCCTTGTCCCATTCAAGTTTAAAACCTTAGTATTTCCAAAATTCCTTTATTTTCTCTTACAGATCTACATTGAATGCATATTAGTCCACTAGGCATAATATCTCACTTTAACTCATCCCATGAAACAAAATATAATAAAAAAATGTAATAAGTTGTTAGAAGAGTTGATTTGACTAAGCTAGGAGGTGAATTAAGGCCCATATAATTACCCAATGATGAGGCTCATCAAAACCCCCTATTGAAAGTGTTTCTCATCCTCTGAGCAAGTCAATCAATATCCATGTCTTTCATTACTCTAGTCGCCTCCTTGACATACCATGCCTCTGTTGTGGTTTCCTCTTCTTTTGCATAGAATCTTACCTTATTTTCTACCTCCTCCGACTGCGTTCTTTCTTCCTCTTCCTTCCTTCCTTCTAACATCCCCGAGAGAAGTAGGGGACTGGGTCACAGGCCAATCTAATCAACTTTGAGCCTTTGGATGGATTGCTTGTACATGGATGTCCTGTTTAGTGCTTCTCTCATCCTTTGAAGCGAGTGGTACTATCTCATCTTCAAACTGTATGGCAATGTATTCCATCTCCTTAGGCAAGTTTGCATGTTGTCATCCCCTAATAATATGAACATGTCCTCAAAATGTATAATTTCTTTCTCTTTGTAAGTAAGATACCTGGGTGCAAGTTGAAGATCATTTGCAATTAAATTATGTGTATTGATGAGTGCCATTGGATTGTACTGTTCAAATCTGATCATAAGAGGCTTTGTTTGTTCTCTTGACAATATCTTCTTCATTTATGCATCCCTTGCTTCCTCACGGTTCATCCATGATGCAAAATCCATCGACTATAAATCCCATAGCTTTGCATTAGGGTCCCATACATTCATGTCTGTCGAGGCCATGTTATGCAAATAAAACTGAGACATCTTGGCCCTATCTTCGAATGTGCTTTGATCACAAAGATCAATGAAATTTCTATAATCCTGGAATGGCATAGTTCCTCTCTATGTTAGGAATTTGATTTAGAACTACAAACAATGCTTCTTAAAGTATAGTTCATAGGAGTTAGCTGGAATCCTGCACTAGATTTCTTCCAAAGAGAGACTGGCCATGGATGCCAATTCATTCTCTCTTTCTTGCCGCTATCCTTTCAACCATGCATTTTTTGCCTCTAACTAATTTTTCATCATGGCCTCTTTGTCTCTCAAGATAATTAGTTCTCTGCACATCTCTTTGCTCTTCTCCTCCACGTGACCAATGTCCTCCACTCCCTTGGACTTGGCAATCCGCATCCATCTATGAGTTTTGGCTCTCTCTTTCTCAAGCTCAAAGAATAATGGAATGGAAATTTTTTGTGGAATGACCCTTTCCCCCCTCAATAAATCTGTAGTAGGAGTCAAGGTTAGGCTGAGGACTAGGTTCCTCTAGCTAGAGGTTGTCTCTCTTTGTTTCTAGTTGCTTACTTCTTTTCTCATCCAATTTTTGAGTTTCCTATAGGTTTAGCAGAGTTTCATGTAGGACTGCCTCTACTTCCTGTAAGTCCTGCTATGTATCTTGTGGGATGCATTTTCCTTTGGATGAGGTAGACTTGGTTACATGCCTTCTCACATAGGTGATAGGAGGCTTAGGGGAGGTTTCTGCCGAGGATCCTTCTTCTTGAGTTTTAATAGGAGGATCCATCTTCTCCTACTATTTAGGTGAGTCCTCAATAACAATGGAAACCTTTGTTGGAATTTTGGGGTTTCCCTACCTTATCCTTGTGCTTTTCCTTAGTTTGAAGTAGAAGGGGTTCTGCCTCTATATTTTTCCTTTTTGTTTGATAGGGGTGTTAAGGGTAGTGAGGGTAGTTGTTGCCTCTCTCGAAGTGGGTTTTGGAGACACCCTAGGTGACTCCTCCTTGTCTTTTGCCTCCTCTTTTCCTTTTCCCTTTTCACCTATGTTTTTTCCCTCTTCTTCTCCTTATAGATCCTCGTCTCATTTATCAGTTTCCTCCTTGACATATTCCTCTATTTCTTCATCACCTTCTTTCTCTTTCTCCTTTTCGTCCTCCTCATCTATCTCATCTTCATCCCTCTTTGCTTCTTCTTCATCTATTTCAGTTTCTTCCTCATCCTTTTCAGTGACGATAGGACCAATGTCATATGTGAGGGCTTTGATATCGTCCTCTATCTACATGTCTCTAAAAATTTCCCACTGGATAGGAATTCTGAGGTTGTGGAGGGCATATTCTATGTTGATTCTAATTAACCCATGGTGGGCTAACTATTCGTGGTTTCCCTCCTGCACCTTTATGCTTCCATCTATCAGTGATTGCAAAGGGAAGTATGCTATGCTAAGCCTGTGGTGAGGAGGAGTTTCGACTCCAAACCTAAATTCTTCAAGAAGCCTAAATTGATATCCATAAACCAAACTATACCTACCTTCACATGATATGTATTTAATAATGTAGTATCTTACCTCATTCCAGGGGTATGATAGTCTTGTTCTCCTTACTCCATTATTTTCCTCAATGGGCTCTTCTCCCTCTAAAAATAATTTGTTCTTGGCAGTCTAGCTATCTCCCTTATCTTTCTTTCTCCAAGGCACTCCTAGGGGATGTGTGGTAATTATGCTTATCAATTCAGGATTGAGCTCTATGGAGAGGCCTCTCACCACAACAGCTGCATGGGCGAGATCGTCAGTGGAATGATGGAGAGAGAAAACTCTCGAGCCACTTCAACATCATACTCCCTTAATTTCTAAAAATACCCCATCCAATTATGCCTTGTGAAGATTTCTAACACATGAGGGTGTTGGTGGATTCTCATAGTGTTAATGGGCTCCCTTATATTAAACCCACTTGTCATTTTGGCTAGTGAATTTGAGGAGAAGAGATGGTTGATACAAATTTTAATTCAGAAGTAAATGGGACTAAAATAATCATGGAGACAATTCCCTTACACAATTTCCAAATTCACTCAAACTAGGAGATTTTGTTATTCAATTCACTTGGAAAAAGGGAAGTAAATATAGAGCCTACCTCCTTGTGGTGTTTGTTGTACCCAACCCATATTTATCGCCTTCTGAAACTACTCTCGGCCAATCTGGTAGACTATCTGACTGTATCCTATAGGATTCTTGTGTGACTGTGTAGGATTTCCTGTGTAATCCTGTAAGAAGTCCTATGCAAGAGAAAGATGGAATTTTTCTCTTCTGTAGGTTGCCTAGGTATGAGAGCGAATTTTCTAGAGTGAGCCTCGACGAGATGAATTCATGAGTGCATGGGGATCAATAATTATTTCCTCTTATGGTTGAGTTGAGTGAGGTGGTGTGCTAGCAACCAAGGTACATTTTCTACTTTTGGACTGTTGGCCCCCACTACCACCTCATCATTCACCTCTCCTTGTAATCAACTCCCACTTCATGCATCCGTAGCCTTAACTAATTTTCTCCTTCTCCTCTCTCTTTTTGACTTGACCGCTGCCACATGTCGGAGGAACAACTATTTTGTCTTTGTCAACTGAATGAAGGTAGCCAAGTTAACTAGCCACCTTTCACTTATAAAGCAACTCACTCACAACTTTACATATTTTGACTACATAATGCAAATGAGAGAGTGAAGCGAGATACTTATCTGTGGTGCTAATACCTTGTTGCATTTTGTTGAATACATGAGGTGCTTGTTGCGTTTTGGATGCATGTTATTTTTCCTTCCTTCTTTTTATTTCCCTCTAATGATTCCCTTGATGTGAAGGTACTTGTTGTTGAAGATCATGGTGTTCTTGCTAATATGGAGCTTCTTTTTCCCTTGGATATTCATGCCGAAATCTTGCTGCTACTCATGATTTTTATTCTATGCGATAGGCTGCTACAAGATTTCCTACAGGATGTCCTATAGCTGCTTCTCCCTCAGAATTTTTAATCATTTCCTCTGTTGGGATTTTGAGGATGATGACATGGATAGAGAGGAGTTCTAAGAGTGTGAATAATGAGGAATACACTCAGGTGTTCTTCCCTTCTACCCTCTATTTCATTTTCCTTAGTGTTTTCTCTTGAAGACTCTGAAATTTGTTTGAAAACTAATTTTTTTAATGATGAATGTAGGGGCGATGAAGGTGGAGAGAGGTATGGTAATGAATTTGTGATATAGGGATGTTATTTTTTTGACATGAAAGGTCATTTCCTTGCCCTAGGGTTACTTCCTATAGGATTCTCGAGCCACTGTAATTCCTACAGGATCATCGTGTAGCTTTTCAAGGGATCATGTAGAAAACACAATCCCCTTGTAAACTAAAGCAAATGAGTGAAAAAAATGAAAGAAATGGTGGAGTGATGAATGATGATGGGTGGAGAAATAAAAATGTGAGTGAAATAGGTCCCTTTTTTATTCTCGTTTGTTCTCTAATCGTCCTCCTATTATCCTACAAATAGAAAATTTTCATGATTTTTCTCTTTTATATATATATATATATATATATAAAGATATCTGTGTGTGTGTAAAATAGCTAGTCTGCCTCTAAGAGGTTTTCAATCCAATAGTGGGACTCAAGCGCCTCATGGAGGTTTTCACCTGAGTCTCCTTATTTTCCCTTTTTGTTTTTCACAGTGACTTGATGAGGTAGGAGCTGAAACGTGCTCCACCACCATCATTGTTTCATTGATACCATCAATGAACTCTTTCTTTGATAATGGCCTCTTATAAAATTTTAGTCTATGCCCATTAATAGGTAAAGGAATGGCCTTTGCATCTATGATTCTGATCTGCATTGAACCATTATCATGGCATCTCTTTATAACATAAGGCCCTAACCATCTTGTCCTTAACTTTCCCTTAAAGTCTTTATATTTGGAATCATATAATGAAGCTCAATCACCTTATTGAGATTGCTTATCCTTGATGTTCTTATCATGCCAGATCTTCCTCTGAAGTCAAGTTACCTTTGTGTGTAGGAGGGCCTACATTCTGAATTCATCTAAACCATTCAACTATAGTAATCTCTCTTTTTGTGCACTGTTGAGATCTAGATTTAGTTGGGCTTCCATCCTCAATGTGTTATACTCAAAATCAATGGACAATAGGGCCTCTTTCCCATAAACCAGCTCATAGGGTGTGAATCCAGCGGTGGTCTTCCACGTGGTATTATAAGCTCAGGTGGCCTCGACTAGTCTATCTTCTCAATATTTCATGTTGCTGCTAACCACTTTGGTCATATGTCCTCGAGCGCTCTGTTGGTTACCTCCACTTTCCCATTATCTTGTGGGCGATAGGGAGTGGAGGTACTATGCTTGAGCCTGTGTTGGCTGAGAAAGTCTTCTCTAGGGTACAAAAATTTGTAAAATGCATTCTACCTTAATAACTCAATGACCTTCTGCTCTATTGCTGCCTTAATTTCCTTGGTTTCAGCCCACTTAGTCAGATAGTTAGTGCACACAATGATATACTAATTTTGCATGGAAGGAGGGTCAATAGGTCCAATGAAGTCCATGCCCCACTTTTCAAATGGCTCAAAAGTCACTTGAGGTTGTAGAGGTATTTCATCTCTTGGAGTAGGCTTTCCCATCCTTTAGCACCAATCACATTGACTAGTATATCCTTTCACATCGTGATGAAGAGTGGACCAATAATACCTAGCTTGTAACACTTTAAATGTTGTCCTCTTTGCTACAAAGTGACCTCCAAAAGTCCCATCATGACAGGTCAAAATGATGTCAAAGACTTCCTCCTCCTTGACACATCTTGTTAGAATTTGATTTGGGCTAGGTTTGAAGAGGTTGCCCCCAGTCCAGGTGAAGGGGGCGGTCTTCCTCACAATCTTGCTTTTCTCTTTGGAGGACAGATTTGGTGGGAACTGTGCATATACTAAATAGTTTTCCATATCATAAAACCATGGAGAGAGAACTGAAATGGTGAATAAGTGCTCATCTAGTAACTAATCATGAACCATTCCCTCTTCACCTATAGGCAAAGTTAATCTAGACAAAAGTTCTCCAACAACATTTTCCTGGCCAAGCTTATAGAGAATAGTGAGATCAAAATGTTGTAATAAAAGTAACCATCTAATAATTGAGGAATTCACATTATGTTTATTCATTTAATATTTGATTACAGCATGGTTAGTGTGTACAAATGTTTAATAGCCTTTAATATAATGCCTAAATGTGTTCAGTGAATGCACAATAGCCAGGAGCTCCTTTTCGGTCACTGTGTAGTTCAGTTCAGCCTTTGACAGATTCTTACTGACAATGTAAATGGCACAAGGAAACTTCTCATCTATCTGGCCTAGGGTTGCTCCTATGGCTTTGTGTGAGGCATCAACATGAATATGAAAAGGAAGGGCCCAATTTGTGCCTCAAAGAATTAGTGCAGTGGCTAACTTGTCCATCAAGGTGTCCAGGGCCTCTTGATAGCTTTTTGACCATATAAACTTAGAGTCTTTGGCCAATAACCCAAATAAAGGAGAAGCCAACTTGTTGAAGTATTCTACAAACCTTCAGTAGTATCCAGCTAACCCTAGGAAACTTCTGGCATCTCTTTGCTTTTGTGGAGGTGGGACCCTTTGGATGACAACTATTTTGTTTGGGTCCACCTGCAATCCTTATTGAGATATTGAATGACCTAGCACGGTCCCTGTAGTCGTTAAGAATTTACATTTCTTAGGACTGAGAGATAGGTTCATTTCAATGCATCTGTGCATAACCTTACCTAAGTTGGACAGAGCCTCCTCGAAATCACCTCCATAAGGTGTGAAATCATCCATATATAATTTTTCTGTGTCATGGACTAACTCAGCAAAGATACTGAGGACTAGTCTATGAAAAGTGGCAGGAGCATTGCATAGGCCAAGAGGAAGGACCCTATAAGTGAAAGTACCCCAAGGACAAGTGAAGGTGGTTTTATCTTGGTCTTCTAGGCTAATTTGGATTTGATTGTACCCATTTAATCCATCTATGAAAGAGAAATACTTTTTCCCTACCAGGCCATCTAACACTTGGTCGATGAAAGGTAGAGGGAAATGGTCCTTCTTTGTGGCTTTTTTTAACTCACTGTAATCGACAAAAATCCTCCACTTATCATTTTTATTTGGAACTAACACCAAAGGAGAGACCCACTCACTATCTGAGATAGGGTAACTGAATCCTGCATGTAGGAGTTTTTGCAGTTCTTCTTTGACTATATATTTATCAGCTAGATTCATCCTCCTTTAGGGGTTGTTGGAAAATCTTGCAACCTTCCTTGATATAAATATGGTGAGTACACACCTAGGGGTGCACTCCCTCCTTTTCTTGGTAAATCGAAGCAAAGGCATCCATATGTTCCTTTAGCATGTTGCACAACCTTTCTTCTTGGGGAACAGAAAGAGATGGATTGATTTTCAAAGTTCTCTCGAGACTGAATTCTATATTTTTGACATGTATAGGGTTGGAATTAGCTAAGCATAGATCCATTTGATGGTTTTTTTGGGTTTCCTTTACTACTTCTTCTAAGGACAATGTATTGGGAGTTGGACTTTGGATTATGTGTTTGATCAAATAATATGCATCTTGTTGTCCCCCTCCCATGGTTGTTTCTAAAGTATAGAGTTCGGTGGAATAGACTTCATCTTCCTCCTCCTCTTCCAGCCACAAAGGTAAGTCATGTTCTAGAGATGGTTGAGCAGGAGGGTATAGGACTATCTCCTTGGTCATATGCCCATTCTCGATGGTCATATTTACAACTATGCAGCTAATAAGCATCGACAGTGGCTAACTAGAGCCTCCTAAGGATGAGAGGGTAATGAGTAAGCTTAGCCTTAGGCTAGAGCACTACGAAATATGTAGGGTATTCCAAGAATCAATGGAGACCATCACATCCTCTACAATCCCCTCAGGGGTCACTGTGGAGTAGTCTGCAAGTTGTAGAATTGTTATGGTCTTCCTCAATGAACCTTGGAGGTTGAGTTTGAGCATGGTGTCCTTAGTCATCACATTAATGGCAGCCCCAAGATTGATAAAAGTGTGTGGGGCAATGGTGCCATTGATGTGCACATCTACTATAGGGCTTCAAGGGTCCAAATACTTTAGACAGATTACTTGCCCCAACATTAAGTCAAATAGTTGCCTAATGACACTAATGGTAGGGGCATCTCTTTCTCGCATCCCTAGATGCTTGAAGTACTTCTCCTTAATCAACTTGCTATAAATAGGTACATCCTTAATAGCTTCGAGAAGTGGAATTTTGACACATAGGTTTTTCAATTCTCCTAGAAGTTTAGTCTCTTCTTGGGTAGGTTAGAGTGGTTGTCTTAATCTCTCAGGAAAGGGTAGTGGATTTACTTTAAGCATAATTTCCTCTCTTCCTTCCTAAAAGTCCCTAGGTGGAGGTAGAGGTTGGATGTTTGGGAGTACTCTCCCAAATCTCAAGTTGATTTCCTAAAAATCCACAACATAAGTTGGATATGATGTCTCTCCACTATATACTTTTTGTGCCTACCTATTGTTTGGGTTCAAATTTGGCTGGGCAGGCATCTGGAGTTGTTTATGTGGAGTAGAGTGTAAAATTTGTGGTTGGGCAGGTGGTGAAGGTAATAAAGCTAGAACATTGTTGTATTGGGACTTCGTCCCCTGGGGAGATGCATTCCGTTGAGGTTGTGGTGGAGCATATGGTTGAAATGATTGGCTTGTTGGCTATGAATGATACTGAGGTGCAAAGGACCAAGGAGGAGGTGTAGAGTAGGAAGGATGGCTAGGGGGTCCTCAAGAAGGTATGGATGTGGTTTGGTTGGGGTTACAATATGCATGGGATGACCCTTGCATGCACTGTTGGTATGGCCTAGGCCCATAAGGTCTCCTTTGGTTTATGTAGCAGAGCTACTCATTGACCCCTTCAACTCCTTGATATATAGCTTTGAGTCCAGGTAAAGATGGGAACTTGTCTGTGGAGTTGTTTTCTTCACAGACTGAGAAAATTTCAATAGAATTCAATGGGCATTCATTCCTAGGGTACCTCCTAGTGCATATAGGACAAAAAATGGCCAAGGCTCTCTTTTCTTCGTCATGCTTTCTCTTAATGTGCATAGTGTCCATCTGTATGGCAAGGGTTTGCAACATCTCACTTTTGAAATCCTCCAACACATTTCCAATTTCACCCTTGATGGATGAATTGGGAGAGGATGGACTGGCCATAGGTTGACTACCCCTACCCATTTTCTTGGCTTCCCTAGAATGGTTTCTAAAGATACTCTTGATAACCTCATAGGGTAACTAGTAAGCAACCCCTCATGCTAAAAAGTGTAGGGTATCCAGAAGGTCTTCCATTACTCCTCTAAGTAGGACTAGCTTCAGTGACTCAAGGTCAAGTGTGCACCTGACCCTTTTGTAGCTAAGATGGAATCTTTCTTCATAATCCTCTAGCGATTCATCATTGCCTAAGGTCATCCTAAAAAATTTCCTCTTTAGTGTCTTTAGACCTACAGTAGTCTTGATACTTGTCATTAAAGGCTTGCTGCATCTGAGCCCAATTTGTAATGCTATCTCCATGTAAACCCATGAACCAGCGCAAAGCTGCATCCTTGAGAGTGGATGGAAATAGTTTCAACTTTTTCTCATCATTTGTATAGTCATAGGTTCGGCATATGACAACAAACTCAAATAAGAAAGTTTCTGGGTCTTCTATGGTCAGGCCATGGAAATGCAGAAGGGCAGAAGGGCTTAGGTTTTTAATCTAAGTATCCCCATTGGTTTCCCTGATGGGGAAGGAATCCTCAACTCTTTCTCTATTTCCTCTGTCATTTTTGTTTTCAGCCATAGGTTTAGTAGGAATGAGTTCTCCTTCTTCTTCTTCCCTTGTAGGTTCTTCAAATATGTCTGGTTTCTCACCTAAAGGTTCCTCCAGTTCACAGCCACCAAACTAGAGGGAAGGTTGGTTATTTGAAGCAGTGGGGGTATTTGGAAAAAAATTCCCTAATTTATCCCTATTCCTACGACGCATGAAAAGAAATGTTTTTGTTTGGTTTTATGTTTTTTCAAACATTGAAAGTAATTGCAGATTTAATGAAAACTACTGACTGGATGAAAAATTAACTACTTGATTGAAATCTTACTTTTAGGATGGAAAGAAAAGAAAATAATGCAGAATGAAAAAGGGAGAGAACTAAATTACTTTTGCAGAAATGAAACTAAGAGCAGAATATTACAAGCAAGGAATAGAAGAAAGAAAGCAGTAATCACATAGTACTCAGACACCTCCTCGACAATGGCTCCAAAAAATAATGAGAACTAGTATTGCAGCAAGAATGCTACAACTCCTGGAGATACCAAATTTAATTTATCAACTCGGAGTTCATACAAACTTGGAGGTGACAGTGCTATATACACAAGTAAAAGTGATGGTTCTGCCTTTTGTCATTATTTAGCAAGTGAGAGACCACTAGGGTTTTCAAGCTAGGCTTCTATGCATTCAGAAGAAGCTTGATTGATGATGAAAGAAAGAGAAATATACTCTAGGAGAAAGCTTGTCTACTACAAATAAGGAAAATGACTGAAATCCTATGCTAAAAACACACCATTCTCTAACTAACTGCTGAGAAACTATGATTTACAAGAATTACGAGACAACATGTATGAAATGCTACTATTTAAAGCATGGAAATTCAAGGCATCAAACATCACTACTGTGCATGTAAAGGTCTGAAATAAATATTTTTCTTGTTTTTATTCCTTTTCTAGAAAATTAAGTGTAAACCCTAATCTCTTTTGGTGATGTGGCAAGTGGCATAGTGATGTTGGTGGGTGATTGGGAGTTTTAGGAGATGGTTGGAAGGTTTTGGATACCCTTGGGTGACCTAATGTGTCTTCGTAGAAGTTTTCCCTCAATTCGGCGTCAAAACAGGCCACTACAGGAAAACCTACAGGATACCTTGCATTTCTACAAGATACAATAGAGAGTAAAACAATGGTTGCTAGAGGTGATGGAAGGCTTATGGAAGGTGGTGGATGGGTGGAATGGAGTGAGAAAATTCCTAGGATCACTTAGAACTCAAAACCAAGGTTAGGATATGGTTGGATTCACTCAACATGCTTGGAGGAACTTCTATGTAAAATGATGAGATTGGTGAAGATCTTGGTGAAAGCAAGGAATGATTATGAATGGATAAATTTGGAAGGTGTTTTCTTTCTATGAGATCCCTTTATATTTCTAAAGCACCTGCTCTGCATCAAACATTTATAATTTCCGAAAATTCATGTAAATAAGAAGAATTCTAACAAGCTAGAAAACATAATTTAATGAACTAGTTGTCTACTTCATGCATGAGGAAAATTGCTAAATAAAATGGAATCATGGATGATATCTACTATAAGAATAAATATGGAAGATATGGTAATTAAATCCTACACTTGATAAAATTATCAAATGTTGGTTCAAGTACAGTAAACTCCAAATCTTATGAGAAAATGGAAATCTGCCTTTTTTGGGCTGCATAAGGGTCTTTTCCTCAAATCGTGACCCCTGAGTGAAGAGGTGAGGCCAAGACATCTACTGACAGCTTTGTGGTCCTCCTTTTATCCCTTCTAGCCTGGTATTGAATTAAATCACAAATGGAAGCAAACTAATAAACAACTAATCAAATTCACAGTACTTGCAACGAAATACTTCTAGAGACAATTTAACCATGAATCTATGAAACTAAGCCAAGCATACAAATACAAGAAGAGGAGCCTTTTCTGCTTGGGTTGGGCCCTAACCTAAGAGATTTAGCCCTCTGATTTAATTCAATGCTAGACTAAGAAAAATCTCATTTTCATTATCAAAACAGAAAAATACATCAATGTCTTTGTCAAGTCTAGAGCTCGAAAATAACTAGTGTTTTTACAACAAAAAATTGAATCCTAATGAGGCTCTAGGCCTCTCTACTCATAAAACTGAAGTCTCCAATGAATTCCTTAAATGTAGAGAGGCTCAGCTCACAAACTCAATATGAACTAACTCTTTGTCTGTCACTTGCTCGACTACTTTTTGATCTTCATGACTTGACTGCTTGCACTTCGAGCTGGTGTGATTAATGGAGGAATATTCGAATGGTGGAGGAGTAAATGAGGAGGATTTACCTCCTACAATCTCTCTCCCTTGTCCCATTCAAGTTTCAAACCTTAGTCTTGCCAAAATTCCTTGATTTCTCTTCCAAACCTGCATTCAATGCATATTAGTCCACTAGGCATAATATCTCACTTTAACTCATCCCATTAAGCAAAATATAATCAAAACATGTAATAAGTTGTGAGAAGGGTTGATTTGACTAAGTTAGGAGGTGAATTAAGGCCCATATGATTACCCAATGATGAGGCTCATCAACAACCAAACATTTCTAAGGATGTATCGCTCTCTGGAGTGTTCACCGAAGAACAAGCAATCTTTAGAGCCTAGCAATTAGAACTTATATATTCTCAGTCTGGGATTCTTGAGAAGATTTTTCCTAATGCTCCTAAGTCCAAGATCGATTTAGCTAAACTAAAGCTCGTTCCCCACACCGATGAAGTTGTTGGATTGATCGATTGTAATAGGACTAACCTGTTAAGTCAATTACAACAATTGTCTTTATAAACTACTTCTTCAATTCAGGCATCGGCATTAGTGTCTATGCCTTCCCAAAATTCATCTATTAACATTGTCCAATCTTCCAACCCCAAAGGAAATCAACAATCTGATGGGAAGAATAAGGGATGGGGTAAGAAGAAAGATAAGGATGGGAAGGGTAATGCAAACAAACCCAGTAATAATACTTGGGACGGTAAGAAGAAGTGTAAGAAGAAAGTTAAGTTCCATTTCAAATTATGCAATGGTGACCATTTAACTTATATTTCCTCTAAGGTTCAGGACGCTCAGTTCTTATTAGTACAAAAGGGTTCTTCTATCTCCCAGGCAGTTCTAACTAACCCTTTATGCCAAGGGCCCCAAATGTTTGCTGGCATGAATGATAGTACTAGAAATGCCATAGGGGGGAAACCAAGAAGGGGAAAATCCATCAAATGTATATATGATAAGTACTCATGTCGATGTTGCTACAAAATCACATGGCTATGGTGAGCCAAAATCCTCTGAGGCTAAGGTCACTCCTGATGTGTCAAACTCGCTCCATATGACAGGCTCATAGTTGAGTCTATACCTTGGATGTCAAAAGGCTCTACAAAATTTTTAACAATTAACCCTAATGCTAGGGCTACCCAGAACTACTCTATTATTGAAGATCTGGTGCAAATCCCTTATGCAATGTCTGTGTTAGAGGTACTCCATCCCTGTCCAACACAAGGGAGTGCATTGCTCATTGTGATCAGGGCTATAGATCTTAAAACCTCTCTTATTGTTACATTTGACATGTGAAATATTAAGAAGAGACTACCTCATCACAGGGCTTTTCAAATTGAATATACATATCAAGAAATCAATATCTTTTGAACTATAGTTGATGAGGGAGCTTTGACATGTGGCATGTCTATTGCATGTTGGAAATCAATTAGATCTCCTCAAGTTGTTCCTTCACCTACTATCTTGACTGCATTTGATGGTCATTCTCATAGGCCACATGGAATCATTCCAATCTTTCCTCTCTATGTTGGGGGATAGTTTTTCATTATAGAGGTGGAAACAATTGATGAAAAATTGGATTATAATTGTTCTATTGGGGCATAATTGGATTTATGAAATGGATGCCATTGTATCATAATTATTTCACATCTTATGCTTTCCCCATGAAGGGATAATTATCACTGTTAACAAAATGGAGTATTCTTTGAAAGAATCTAATGCATCCTTCGAGTCCTCTATTCCCTTGGTAAATAATTCGAAGAAACCTATTGAGAATTTAGGAGTTGGAATGTATGCCTCATTGATGGGTAATTTTGATCTTCTTCTCCTATCACTCAAATAAATTCCATTTCATTATCCAAGACTCCTTCCAGAAGATATTTTCTTAGAATTCATTATTTTTTGGATCCTTGGCCCTTACCCTCTTCCACCACCACATTGGAAGCAAGGAAAGTAGGTGGAATGGCATATCCTATGCCTACAACTGAAATTGCTTATCAATTTATCATCAACACTCCAAATTCCGATCCTACTTTGTTTCCACCAAAGGAATTGGATGGTAATGTGGCTCCATCTTGGAATCTTGACTCTACTTTCTCTATGGACTGCCTTGAAACTGTTTTACCATCAAAGGAAGCAATGATGGGTATAGTTAGACCATGGGATGATTTTCATCATTGGTCATATTTTCTCCCACACTTGCATGAGGTAGAATCAATCTTGTCTACTCCTTCATTGAGTAGTGATGTTAAAATAGTTTTAAACCCTTTGGCTCCAACAAAGGTTTTTTCCAAAGGTAAAATATATGTTATCTCGGAAACTATTCCTCGAAACATCTCCATAAATCCCAATATAATCGAGAATGTTTTCATCAGAGCAAAATGCTCCCCTGAAGAAGTTCAGATCTATACTGATCTTTTTAAATAATTTTGTGATGTGTTTTCTTGGTCTTATGAGGAAATTATTGGAATTGATCCATCAATAATTTAGCATGAGATCAATACTTACGCAAATGTCTATCATGTACGACAAAAGTTTCGACTGGTAAACACTAGGAAAGTGACAATTATCAACACTGAGGTTGAAAAGCTCCTGAAGGTGGTTTTTATATACCTCGTTCTATTGACTGATTGAGTCTTGAATCCAATCCCAGTTGATAAGAAACAAGGAGCAATCCACGTATGCATATACTTTAGGGATTTAAATTTGTCCTAAAGATAATTTCCCCACTCTTTTTATTGATCATATTATCGATGAATGTGTGGGCAATGAGATTTTCTCCTTCATGGATGATTTCTCGGGTTATAATCAAATTACTATCAATCCTGAAGATCAGCATAAGACAATTTTATCTTCCCCTGGGGTACTTTTTCATACAACAATGTGGCTTTTGGCCTTACAAATTCAAGAGCTACATTTTCGCATGCCATGACCTATTTACTCGTTCTTGAAAGAGAATTGATCATCATCATCATCTTCAATTTGTTTTTAAGTGATGTCTTTCTTACAAAATCCGGTTGAATCCAAATAAATGTGTTTTCATTGTCACATCCAGTTGATTATTGGGATTCATCATATCTAGTAAAGGGATTCATGTAGATCGTTTCAAGGTTGAGGGATTCATGTACATCCATCAACCTCAAATTATCTAAGGAAAAACCAAGTTCTTGAGGATATTTATCGTCAATTACATTAAGATTACAAAGGGGTATATGTGATTGCTAGTGAAAGGATTTCCCTTTCTATGGGACAATTTTGCTCAATTCTCATTCGATGCTTTGAAAAAGCATTCACCGTTTCTCCATTATTGAGTCCATCTGATTATAGCAGGGATTTTCTCTTATATCTCGTTATGGCAGAATCTATCATTGGTATGGTTCTAGTTCAGGAAAACGATGGTCTCCACGAGCACGTGATTTATTATTCGAGCTGAGACTTAGTAGGTCCTGAACTACGATATTCTCCTATAGAGAAATTAGCTTTGGCAGCTATTCAATTTGTCCAATGACTTAGATAGTATATTACTCTTAGGAAAACTTTTGTCTTGGTGGTTGTCAATCCATTTCAGCTTGTTCTTAGTAGGTGAGTGATTGGGGGAAAATCCAACAAATGGACTTTTATTTTACAAGAGTTTGATCTCAATTTATTGTCAGCGAAATCTATGAAATGGTTAGTATTTGTAGAATTAATCTCAGAGTTGCCTTGTGAAGAAGAAATAGTTTATGAGGAAGCATTCCCTCATGAGCATATTTTTCTTATTTCTTCACAAGATACTTGGTATGGAGATATCATTATATATATTCAAACTTTGAAGTTTCCCCTCTCTTTTTCAAAGGATGAGCGAAGAAAATTGTGCCACTTAGAGAAAAGTTCTATTATTGTCGATGACACTTTATATCATCATGGGGTTGATTCATTCCTTAGACATTGCTTAATCTTATAAGAAGTTGAGTCAGTGATGAACGATTTCCATAGTGGAGCTTGTGGTGGTCATCTATCTCTGCTTTCTACAACCCAAAAAATCTTGCGTGTAGGGTATTTTTGGCCTACTATTTTCAAAGATTGTGTTGAAGTAATCAAAAAATGGCATCCTTGTTAGGTTTACACTTGAAAAATGTGTGCTCATCCAACTCCGCTTTTTCCCGTTATCACCATCAGTCCATTCACAAAATGGGGCATTGGTTTTACAGCTTGTATCTTGCCTTCAGCAATGGGTCATAAGTATATTATTATAGTAGTGGACTAATTTACCAAGTGGGTTCAGTATTCCAAAAGATATTTTCACTGACCATGATAGTCATTTCCAGAATAAGATGATGGTTGAATTGGCTCTTAAGTTGGGTTTCCAGAAGGAGCATTCGTCTCCTTACTATCCTCAAACCAATGGTCAGGTGGAAGATATGAATAAATCCCTAAAAGTTATCCTACAAAGGACAATTAATAATGGTTGATCCGATTGGCATATCATGCTATATCTCACGCTTTGGGCATACTGATGTCAGTTAAGACTGCTACGGGTTTCACTCCTTTTCAACTAGTTTATTTTTTGGAATCAATATTCCATGTGGAATGTGAAATTCCTTCTCTTAAATTACATGTAGAACTTCTTCCAAACACTTTTAGTCTTGAAGAACACCCCGTTCATATGAAACATCTTGATAAGTAGCATTGAGGTGTTGCCATAATAAACGAAGCTCATAAAAAATGAGTGAAAGTCCAATATGATAAGGTTGTGCATCCTAGGGTTTTCTCTGAAGGTGACCTTGTCCTAGTCTATGATGAAGAAAAGGATCCTTGGTGGTAGGTAAGTTTAAACCCATGTGTTACAGTCCTTTTATCATTAAAATGGTCTTAAATAAGGGAGCTTACGAATTGGTTGATTTTGACAGAAACGAGCTATCGAAGCCCATAAATTAGCTCTATCATAAAAAGTATTATGGTAAGCTTTCTACCTAGCATTTTCTTGGTTGTAGATATTGTATATATTTGTGCATATTTGTCTATAGGTTTCATAGTGATATCGATATTTGGATCTTCTTTGGCAGGTATTGATGAAAACTTTGGTATATCTAGGGTTCGTCGATGATGCTAGTTGACATACCTGGAATTTGGCTTCCACGGCTTGGGCAATTTACTATCCATTCGGTCAGTTGTTGGTCTCAAGAGGCATATGTATCAACCCTGCTTCGAATAACATTGTGAAATATACTACTGTGGTTAACCTACTATCTGAAGAAATGTCTCTTAGTATTGATTTGTTAGTAGTATACGTGGATTCACAATGGCTGGTTTCTCAGTTAAACAACATCTATCATGTGAGAGATCCTTATTTATATCGCCAATTTCTGAGAGTACATTTATAACAAATATCATTTAATTTTATCACATTTATTCATATTCTGTGATCAGAAAATTCATTTCATGATTCCATAGCTAAGCAGGCATTAGATTGACATATTAATCATTCATCACATTAAAAATAAAAATTAATCAAACATCATTTGTATATATGATCATCACATTATGAAACTGTCTATATATAGATAGAAGTTTTTTGTTCAAAATTTTATACAAAATTGGAACAAAAATGTCCTACAAAATTACGGTTTAAGCTCAATCATGCCTGTCAAAATCTGGACATCTCTAATCTATATCTATGGGTCCAGCCGTAGATGATCATCTCGGAATAAGATGATGGCATTAGTCCCACATCAGAAGAGCCACACCTAATCTCGTGGTACTCCTACCACTCGTATCGCCATAGCCTCTGGTAAATCCTCGATCACCACCATAATTACATGGTGAGTTAACCTCTCCAAGTTCCTCTGTATAGTATGGAGGAGTCTCTCAGTCTCTACATCTCTTCCACGATGGCTATGCTTGGGTAGAAATTTAGGTCTTACTGCTCCCACATCTGTCTCATGATCAAATAATTTCTTAAGAATCTTTTTCTCATCAAAAATAATTTCAATTCATAATTTTTTGAAATCCAAAAACAAGTCAAATAACTTTTAAAAACTTAAAAATATTTTTACCTATGGAACACCATGCAACATCTGGTGCAAGCACTAGATTTGGATCATGTCTAAAGTCCATGCCTACATAGGGGTAGTCCTTTATGGAAACAACTTTTTGTTCCCACCAAAGGAAAAACATGTCATCAAAATTTTTTCTACGAACGTCACCATCCCCTAGTCTCTTCATCAAATCGGCCCATCTACCTATACGTGAATCTCTTGGGTTGTTAATGGTAGAGAGAACTTTGGGTTGAAGCCTTGGTATCCTCTCAAAGAATAATGCGTAAAGGATGGTACCATACCCAAAATGTTTGGTATATCTCTTTTTCATAGAAGTGATTTGCTTCTTTAGATTGATCAGGAAGGGTGTACAACAATCAACGACTATGGTGAGGCAATCCAATGTTAGGCTCATTGTAACATGTGATGCTTGGGCCAATGAAGATAAATTTGTTACCCTCACAATAGTGAAAAGGAGAATGTTGAGGGGTGGGCTCTCCACATTCTTTATTGGGATCTGTGTCCCTACCTTCTCATTATTTCTGGGGCAATATATGTGAATATAATTATTTACACTGAGATTGCCTCGGGCCTTCCCCTACAAGTTAATTGGCTCCCCTCTTCGAGAAAGTTCAGTGATAAAGTAGATATCTTCTACTTAAATTCACAAGGGCATTTGATCAATCATAAAAGCATACTCTTTTGGATCCCAATAATTCATGAGCATCTCTAGCAATCTTGTGTTGGTTTTCATATTTGGAATTTTCAAAATTTTTAATAATGCACACCCTCTCAATGAATCCAGTGATAGTGGGTCATTCATTACTTCATTTTCTACTTCACTATGTTCTCTTTCTTTCCATGTGATATTCATCCTGTAATTGAAACAATTTCATCCATTAAAAATCATAATTTAAATTTTTTCATTGCGCACACGCGGGTTCACTTCATACATAGTTGTGTATAGGGATTACTCATATGCGAATTCGATATGCCAAACCTGTCTATGTGCAAATAAAAAATCTAAAAACAAATTCCTTACGATAAAAATCTTAAAAAATTGTTTGAAATGCACATAAATTCATTTAAGGATCAATTTTCAGGAATACATGGATGCTTGGTAACTATTCGGGCCAAGCAATTGGGTGGATTATGGTAGTTGGTTTTTTCTCCAGATCTCCTTCTCTCAATTGTTCAAAACAAAAATGAGGTTTGTTGGGCCAAAAGATCTATTTATAACTTATGATTTGAAAAACTTTTAAAAACCCACTTTTACAAAGTTTATCATTTATTTTTAATAATTTATAAACTTTGTGACCTTTTGGCCTTGAGTGCTAGGATAGGTTGTCTTTCAGGTTAAAATGAAGACTTTGAGATTTTTTCTACTGCTTCAATTCCGTGACCATTGACCTATCATGGTAGGTATCATTTTTCATCATTGGTATCAATTTTTGTCACTGACATATAGGTTAGGAAAGGACATTTTTCCATTGCATTATGCATTCTAGCCTCCATACTATGATATATTGCCTCCGGGTCAACCCACTATGGTATGATTCTTAAAACCATTTTAACTCGTTGACTTATAAAATGATAACACGATGGTAGATCCTTCCTTTACATGGGCTTCCCACTTAGATCATTGCTAACATATGTGGCTCATGCTGCAAATATTGAGTAGGCTCAGAAGTCCTCTTTAGTCTGTCCATGAATTTTTATAATGAAGCTTCATTCACCTTCTTCTTCGTTGTCTTTCTGGATTTATACCCTAGACACTCCCACATGTTGAGTTGTACTCTTGCATTGCATGTTAACTATTTGTACCTTTTGGCCTCAAGTCGGCTTCACTTGGACTCGTTTATAAGCCACTTTTTGACCATATCTTTCTGTAAAATTGACCTTACAATCACTTAACCTCTGCAACTTGACACCCTATGCCTATGGAAAGAACATTCCTTTGAGTGTCATTGACCAGTTTTGTCACCTTGCATTGAGAATAAGAATGTTCCCCTCCCACGAACTAGCACATCTTTATTTTGGCACTCATTCTTTCCACTTTATGATAAGCATTATTTTATTCTTTTCCAAGATTTCCAAATATGAAAAAGACAAAAAAATAATATATTCCAAAAAGAGCAGGAACGGGACTTTACTTCCATAATTGTTGGTAGCAAGAGTCAGTTGTTTCACCCTTGAATACATCACTTAAAATGAGCCTTCCTCCATCGGGATGGTCTCTATTTTGACTTAGGAGAGCCATAACCTTGTTATTGAGTTAGTACTCCTCTGGTTGGTTATCTCTTCCAATCATATGGAGAGTTTGTTTATGCCTCCTGCATGACAAAATTATACAAAGTTATCATATGATGCCATATAGTCACAATTGAGTCATGCTTTTGTTCAAGGGAAGTAAACCTAAGTCAGCCTTTTTGCAATGTCTCTTGACTCATATTCAGTCGGCCATACCTATTTTCTCAGAGTTATGTTCAGTATCACATCATCTATTTGACCCTTTCCTCGTGCTGGTTTGAGAAGGTCTCCATTGACTTCTTGATGGTGGGGTTTCTCTTATCAGCTTTGACATATTTCTTTGAGACTAGGCCTAGAGCCACACTCTAGCCCTATTTCCATCATTAATAAGTGACACAGTGAAGAATACCAATGCCTTGAGAAGTGACATAGTGAAGAATTTGTCTCTCAAGAGTTTGAGGACTTCTGTGTAGTGGAAGGAATTAAAGGAGAGTTGACAACACCTCATAACCCATAGCAGAATGGGGTGGCTGAAAGGAAGAGCATAACTATTGTAGGGGCAACACAGGCAATGCTACATGACCAAGGCTTACCACTTCACTTGTGGGCTATGGCATCCAACACAACGGTCTATTTGCAAAATAGAAGCTTGCATCACATACTTGGGATGAAGACACCAGAGGAAGCTTTCTCTAGTAAGAGAACAGATGTGAGTCACTTTAGGATCTTTGGCTCATCGGTATATTGGCATGTGACAAAGGATGCACGAAAGAAGCTTCAGCTGACAACAAAGTTGGGGATATTTGTGGGGTGCACTAATACACCTCAAAAACGTTGGGTGCAATTTCCTACGAGTTGGAGGATAGTTGTTTGCAGAGATCTTAAGTTTGACAAGCAGAAGGACATTTTAGTTTCCCTTGAGAGGGAGCTCCAACTACAGGCTATGGAGGAACTATTGGTTCCTAAGGAGGAGGAGCCTCAGACTAATGTGGAGTAGCCGCATGCAGAGGATCCAGGAGTGGAGACATCCACTCAAGCAGAGTCTTCCAAAGATGGACAGAAGCACACAAGAGAAGCTGACATATTGTTGGAGGATGCGAGAGACAATGTGGGAGCACCATCTTCTCAGTGAAACAAAGGAGGTCACCTGAGAGGTACATTGGATACATGGCCCTTACTTGGGAATGTGTTGAGATCAAGCCATCTTCCTTTGAGGAAGCAGTGCAACAACCGATTTGGGTTGATGCTCTGGTGGAGGAGTATGACTCCATAGTTCATAACAGTGTTTCGGACATTGTTTCGAGACTGGAGAACAAACCAGTTGTGAGTTCTCGTTGGCTTTACAAGGTAAAGCAAGCTGTTGATGGTAGTATGGAGAAGCATAAGGGAAGATTTGTTGCCTGTGGCTTTTCATAGGTCGAGAGGATCATGTTGTTGTAGTATATTTCGAGACAGGAGAAAGATGTTGAGATTTTGACAAAGGCATTGTCAAATTGTAAATTCGAGTTCCATAAAGACAGGATCGGGGTGGTAGATAATCCCATTCTTGTTGAGAGGGAGTGTTGAAATATGGCAACAAGAATATTCCAGTTTAACTTTTCCTTAAATTAAATTATGAATTAAAATCAAATTTAGCCTTAACAGCTACCTGGAAATATATTTTAAATTAATTGGTTAGAGAAATTCAAGTTAGAAGTCTTTCTGAAGTCATGCAAGAGTTATCCCTTAAATTAAGGAGATAAGATTGAGTTATATTTGAGTTGTAATTAGTTAACTCATTCTACTGAGTTAAGTCCAGTTAAATTAGCTCCAAACTGTTTGAAGCAAGTAATAGTGATTTAATAGTCAATTGATGCATTAATGCACTCAACTAGTGCTACAGTTAACTGAAGATTCCCTCATCAAAACTCATGCATGTCTATTCTGAGAAAGACCTAGTTGAGATAATGTCAAGGATAGTGTTTTTATCAATTGCAATGTGTTTTATTCATGGAGAAAAATCATGCATGTAGTGAAGGATTTATCCTGAGCATTGCGTAATTTTGAAGGATTGGTTTTTCCCTATTGGTAATAGAAAATCATCCACAAGGAACAACGCAAGGAAATAGGGAGCTTGGAGGGAAGAGAGGAAGGCTTGGAGAGAACCAGATTTCCTTGTGAGCATTTTGTGAGGATTGTACTAAGAGGTAGCTAGCTGTGAGGAGCTAAGGCTTTGTATAATTCCTATGTATTTCCACCATGTATGATAATACAATAGTGTGGGGTTTTTAGCTGAGGCTTTCCCCAAAGTATTTTCATGTGTATTGTGCCATTGATTCTTCTTCTTCTGGTTATATTGTTCAGATCGATCTTTAAGCTTCCGCAAATTGATAGTAGAATAAGTTTATAGTATTATGCTTTGGTTTATATTGCATTATTGAGTGAACCTATCATAGATTTTCAACATTATCAAACACTGGGATTCGTGCAGTACCTTGGTTTCCATTTCACCCTATTGGTGGATTCCTCGCCTCTATGTCAATTTTCATTATTGGTTGGTTCAGAGGGTTTTTTTCATGTGCTAACTACATCTTGTATACGCCATAAATGTGCTTTAGTTTGGTTACTTCATCTTTCCTCATCTAATTCCTTCCACATTATTGGCCTGCGGGTTACACTTGTGTTGGCTTGATGTAGGATGCCTTAATTACTCCCTTCTAGTAGATCTTTTCCCATTAACTCTGACTCATTGCTATGGGAATAAGATATAAAGTCCTTTTTTCAGTACCTTAGGATTCGCAGTCATTAGTGGCAGACTCCTTCACTATCGACATTGAGTATAAATCAATGTCTCCTGATTGTACTAGGGTACTTTGACTCTCATAATCATTATCAATGAGATGTCTTGCATTTGTTAATAGTATACATCATTGACCAGTAATCAAATGATTTCTCACATGGTCGACTTCAGCTCATTTATTCCCATAGTGTAGAAATGTACCAGGGTAGTCGATGAAGACCTCAGGTTGCATCAGCATTTCATGGTTCACATGTCAGTCCCTCGAGTGTACTGCTAGTGACACCATCCACCTTAGATGTTACAATTCATCACCACCGCATCCTATATGTTGGCACCTTAGTTGCATGGACTACCATTATTCCACTTCTTAACTTGGTACTTTTGAGGATGAGTTATATGACCTCAGTGATCAAATATCTACTACAAAATAGTTGATTATTTCTTCTATATGTGATATTGCGACATGGCCTTGATATATTCTTTTGTGGCTATGATCAGATGATCCATTATGTATTTCTCAGTGTTCTTTGTACTTTTATACATATTGGATACGCTTTATACTTGATATACAGGCATGCTTTAGTATCTCTAAGCATGGGTATGACCGCCTCAGACATGAGCTTTCCTTCTAATCTTTTCTGCTAGTTTGGTAGGCTGGAATTTGGTGATCTCCTCCCAAGTCCTCACATGATTCTTTGTATAGACTTAATACATTTCAGTCATCATGTACCCTTTATGACTTCATAATTAGGGGGAATATATTATAATATCATTTACCACCTTTGTATAAAGGCACAAAAATAACAATAGTGGGTTTCTATGGGGCATACTAATGAAAATATGGGGACAATAGGGGCACAATAATAATAATAAGGGATACAATGACAATAGTAATGGGGGAATAACTAGTATTATAGGGGCTAGCATGCCCCTCTTGTTTCGAAAAGCATTGTCCTCAATGCTTGAGTACTTCTAGATGCTCCTATATAAAATTCTCATCCTCCCATGTGGAATCTTCAGCGGATAAGTTATTCCATTTGATGAGATACTTTGAAATTGATTAATTTCATAGTTGTCGAGATCTTGTTTCTATGACTACTTCTGGTTCCAATATGATTTTTCCTTCCTCATCAAGTTCTAGCAATATTGTTTGAACTAGGAGCTTGTCACCTATAACCTTCTTTAAACATGAAACATGGAAAACTAGGTGCACTTGAGAAGTTGCAGGAAGCTCTAATTTGCATGCCATAGTACCAATCTTTTGCAACGCCTTATATAGACCATAATGTTTTGGCGATAATTTGTTATCCTTCTTAGCTTGCTTGAGGGACATTTTTTTATATGGTTGTAGCTGTAGGAATACCCAGTCACCTACATCAAAACTTATTTCACTGCAATTTTGATATGCTTGTTGTTTCATTCTATTATGTGCCAACATGAGGTTATCCTTTAAGAGTTGGAGAACTTGTTGTTGATGCTCGATGTGATGTTACAATGCTTGAACCATAGAATTTTCTCTTAAATATGATGTGATGGATGGTGGATGATATCCATAAAGTGCCATAAATGTGGTCATTTTTGCTGCAGTATGGAAGAAAGTGTTATACCACCATTTAGCTAGAGGCAATCATTTGACCCATTGTTTCTATTTATCAGATACAAAGCAACAGAGATGTCCTTCTAAACATTTGTTTACTATCTTAGTTTTCCCATCAGATTGAGGATGATAAGATGAGCTATGGGCTAACTGAGTACCGAGACAAGAATTTTTTTTTCCAAAAATTTCCCGTGAAAATGGGATCTCTATTACTTACAATAATCCTTGGGTTTCCATGTAGCTTTTGAATCGTTTCCCTAAATGCAGTAGAAACTATACTAGCTTTAAATGGATGTGATAATGCACAAAAGTGTGAATACTTGGTAACTTTGTCAACTACCACCATGATGACACCCTTTCCTTCGGACTTGGGTAAACCTATGATAAAAATCCATTGAAACCTCCTCCCAACATTGGCTTGGTATGGATAAAGGTTGTAACAGACCTGGGGTCTTAATTGTTTCAACTTTATATTGTTGGCAAACCAAACATTCCACCACAAACTTTTGAATATATGATTTAAGGCCATCCCAAAAGAATTCTTTCTTAACCCTGTGGTAAATTTTTAGAAATCTTGAGTGCCCTCCTATTGGAAATAATACTGAGAGGGGGGCGTGAATCAGTATTATCAAGTCAACAATTCCTTTTTCAAAATCATATGATATACGCTACTTCAATTAGTTAAACCCATGTATATACGCAACAATTCAGAAGGAAACCCGCGTATACAAAGAAAAATTTTAATTTACTTTATCTTTCTGATGTTGATTGTTAATTTGTGTTTCAAAATCAAATAACTAGTAACCAGAAACAGTAAAATAGAGCAGAAAGACAATCACACACAAGAACACAAGATATAAGGTGGAAACCCAATGTGGGTGAAAACCACCTGCTGCAATTCGTCTCTATCTTCTTTTAAATTAGAAACTTCTTTTACAATGTACTGGTGCAATCTTTTACCAGTACGTAGGCTGCAACCTAGAGAGAGCTACAACCCTCTCTCGTTCTCCAGCTTCTCCTAGAAGGGAGCTACAACCCCCTTTAGCTCTTGCACTAACCAAGATACTAGTACGTAGGTGCTGGCTTATAGAAGACTACAACCTTCTCTTTCTTCTAGGGACCACATTTCATAAATTTTCAGACTAGATCCATGAGCATCAATCAATCATCAAGAATTTCTCCATCAACCAATCTCCTTTTCACCAATTAGATCTAAATCAAGTAGATACTTCTCTGACAGCTGTACTCAAAATACAGTACCAGAAACCACACACCAAAATCTGAACCTAGAACACCGCAACAATAAATAGAAGCAGCTAGATCACAACTCAAAATATATATGCTATTTCAATAACCTGCAACATGCGTGCATACGCTTCTGGAACAACCTGCGTATAAGTTGTTTTCATTCACTGAACCAGCGTGTATATGCGCCTTCACTTCATTGAACCTACGTATAGATCTATAAAGGATAATTCGTTCTTTAAGATATTCAAACACTAATTAACCCATATTATCAGTTTTATAGATCAAGCAAGCACCACATATAACAGATCAAAATCATACAAAGATACTATCATTCAAGCTTAAAGATTATGACCCATCAATAGAACTTATCCTTCTCTTTACGCTAAGGTTCCTCCTTCATTCAGATCCAGATCTGCACCATAACCCCAATCACCAATATTTCAGATCTAGCACTTTATCAGATATTCAATCGTTCAGATCATCCTTTGCCCAATGATCTCCTTCCTCTTTTATAGTCTTAGGCCTTTCACAATACCACGGTCTAAAACCATAATAAATCAATACCATGGACCTAATACTTGAGATCAACACATTTGACGAGACACCATGGTCCAAAACCATAGGTTCAAATACTAAGGACTAACTACCACGGTCCAAAAGTAAGTTCTCCAACATATACGCGCCTTTGTAATGTCTAACCCATGTGTATACACGCCTTAGTCTAGATGAACCTGCATATATGCCTTTTCCTTCATTCTAAAAGCCTGAACTGAGATCGGTTACCAAAGAAAGTTGCCATCAAGGACAACACATGTGCCATAGCTCTAAATCAGTGCCATAGTGCCAACAATATCCCCCTTTGGACTTGATGGCAACCCAAAGATCCTCAAATTCATTCTCCCCATTTGTCATCAAGGGAAAAGGGTTGTGCTTCCCCTGAGTACATGCTGAAATCTTTACCCTGTTGTGGTGACCATGCTCTGCCTGAGTATGGGCAAGATCTGCAAAGATGTTCTTCAAGAAGAACCATGACATATACATCATAAAAGACCTTCCTATCATCAAAAGACTCAATACATACATCCATCACCCAACCACGTGGGGATCATCCACCCAACCAAGTGGGGATACATCAGAAAATACATATGACAACAAAGTACATTACATCTTCATCCCAGGCATAGCGGGGAAACCAAAATAGGCCGTTACATGATCTTGACACCATCATAGAGACGAAATATGTAGAGAAAGACTTATGAAAGTCACAAATAACTAATAGTAGCAGCATCTGTCAATCACCATTCAGATCAGCAACCAATATTTCCTTCAGTTCTCCCCCTGTCTTTGTCCCACCAGAGACCAACAACAACTGTGAAATAGAACCAAAAGCTTCTAAGAGAATGCCAACAATGCGTCATTAGAAGTTTATCTGCTCCCCCTGAACCAGTGCCAGATGGTTTCTTTCAGACCCATATTAGACAATTTTTCAACCAAAGCCTGTCCCTTCCGATATCCATCAAGCCTCCATATACACGACTTTCTCTGCACAAACCGGCGTATGTATGCGAATCCTCCTCAGTAAACTCGTGTACACCCATTTTTCTCTGAAACTGATAAGATTTAACAATAAGATGATGCATCAACTACTCCCAGCTTCTGTCTGAGGTATTCAAAAGTTTCCTTGGGTAGTGGTTTGGTGAGAATGTCAACAACTTGTTCCTTAGAAGGAACATACTCCAATTTGACCTTTTCTTCCAATACTTATTCCTGGAGAAAGTGATACTTGATCGATATGTGCTTGGTCTTTGAATGCATGACTAGGTTCTTTGAAATGCTGATTGCACTTGTATTATCACATACGATGGAGATAGGTGGTGTACAAGTGATCTGAAAATCCTGCAAGGTTTGCATCATCCAAAGGAGTTGAGTGTAGCAAGATGCAGCTGCCACATATTCTGCTTCAGCTGTAGATAAAGCAATCAAACTCTTTTTCTTGCTGAACCAAGATACTAATCTGGAACCCAAAAAGAATGCACCACCACTTGTGTTCTTTCTGTCATCCACGCTTCTATCCCAATCTGCATCTGTATAAGCATGAAGTGTGAGATCTGTATCTCTAGGATACCATAAGCCATAGTTTTGAGTTCCTTGAAGATACTTGAAAATTATCTTCACTGCCTGAAGATGAGTTTCCTTAGGATTCTCCTGAAATCTTCCAACTATTCCCACTGCATGGATGATGTCTGGTCGGGTACCTGTCAAATAAAGTAGACTTCCAATCATGGATCTATAGGTTGGTTGATGCACTACTGTTGATTCATCATTCACACTGAGGCTGCATCCTATAACCATACGGGTACATACTGGTTTCAAATCTTCCATGCCATACTTCTTTAGAATCTGCTTGAGGTACTTGGTTTGAGACAAGAAGATACCGCCTTCATTTTGTTGAATTTGCAATCCAAGAAAGTATGTCAGTTCTCCAAGCAAAGACATTTCAAATTCTTTCTGCATCACCAAGGCAAAGCTTTGACTCATAGCTTCTTCATTGCTGCCAAAGGTAATATCATCTACATACACAACAAGTATTAGCAATTTGTCATTTTCAATTTTTATATAAAGATTGCTATCTGCTGATCCTTTTGAAAAACCTTGTTGATGAGGATATTTGTCCAAACGATAGTACCAAGCCCTTGGAGCTTGTTTGAGCCCATAGAGAGCCTTTTTCAATCTGCATACAAGATTTGAATCATTTCCAAGAATGAACCCATCTGGTTGTTCAATGTATACTTCTTCTTCCAAGTCTCCATTCACAAAGGCTGATTTCACGTCTATTTGAAATACTTTGAATTTTTGAAAACTTGAGAGAGCAAGGAACATTCAGATGGCCTCAAGTCTTGCAACAGGAGCAAAGGTTTCTTCAAAGTCTATTCCTTCTTGCTGTGCATACCCTTTACAAACAAGTCTGGCCTTGTTTCTAATTTCTTCTCCATTTTCATTCAATTTATTTTTGAAAACCCATTTTCTTCCAATAACATTCTTATCCTTTGGTCTAGGAACCAGTTCCCAAGTGTTGTTCCTTTTGATTTTCTGAAGTTCTTCATCCATTGCTTTTATCTAACATTCATCTTTGCATGCCTCTTTCATATTTTGTGGTTTAGTAGAGGAGAGTAAGCCAAATAGCTTGAGGCTTCTGCAACTGTTCTTCTTGTTTGTACACCTGCTTCTTTCTGCCCCATAATCTGAGATTCTGGATGATTCTTCTGAACATATCTAGATGGAGTCTTTTCTTCTATTCTTGTCTCCTCTAGTTCTTCTTGAGCTTCTTCTTCAGGTTCTTCTTGAAATTCTTCTTCTTCATCATTCTGTCGTTGAGGATATCCTTCATCTTCTTCGATGTCTTCATGGTGTACTTGTCTAGGAATGTATCCCTTCTCATCAACCACTACATCAATGCTGTCAACAATTCTGCCAAGTCTTTTATTGTAACATTTGTATGCTTTGCTGTGTGGAGAGTAACCAAGAAGAATTCCTTCATCTGCTCTAGGTTCAAGTTTGCCAAGCTGCTCATTAGTATTCTTAATATAACATTTTCTCCCAAATATTTTGAAGTGCTTTACTGTAGGATTCGTACCATTCCAGAGCTCATGAGGAGTTTGAGTGCTATTTACCCGGACATTTGTTTTATTGAGGATAACAACCACAGCATGAGCAGATTCACCCCAGAAGGTAGCGGGAATTCCTGATTCGTCAAGCATAACCCGAGCCATTTGTTGAATTGTTCTGTTCATTCTTTCCACAACTCCATTTTGCTGAGGAGTTCTTGCTGTAGAGAATTCTCTTCTTATCCCATGTTCTTCACAGAAATCGAAGAATTCATTTGAAGTAAATTCCCCACCTCTGTCAGATCTGAGGCACTTAATTTTTTGACCTGATTGTTTTTCAGCCATGGCTTTGAAGGACTTGAATTTTTCGAATGCTTCATCTTTGTGCTTCATGAGTCCTAACCAGACAAACCTGGAGAAATCGTCAATGAACAATATCAGGTATTCTTCTCCTCTCGGTGTTCTTTTACTGAATGGACCGCATGTGTCTGTATGAACTAGCTCAAGAGGCATGCTAGCTGATCCTTCTTTCTCTGGAAAGTTAGTTCTGGTCTGTTTTCCAAACTGACATGATTTGCATATGGTGTTGTCAGGAATTTTGATATCTGGAAGATCGTGAACTGCCTGATATTTGCATGGTTTCCTTATTTGTGAAAAGCTTAGGTGTCCCAACCTCCGATGCCATAACCAGTGCTCATCATCCTTGCTTAGGTAGCATTGTTGTTGTCTTTCTTCAAATATGTACAGATTATTTGGAGTTCTTTTGCCTTTGATCACTGTTTTACCTTTGTCAAGATCACGAACAATACATCCATTTGATCTGAATATCACCTCGGTTCTTTGATCACACATCTGACTGACACTTAGAAGATTATGTTTCAAGCCATCAACATACAAAACATTTCCAGACTTGACCTTTTCTTTTAACTGAGCAATACCTTTTCCTTTTATAGGAGTATCATTTCCAAAAGAAACTTTCTTTCCCTTTTCTAGAGCAGAGTAAGACTCAAGTTTTTCTTTCTCACCTGTCATATGCTTCGAACATCCACTGTCAATGTACCATAGATTTTCTTGTTCCTCTGCATAAAATGCTATCCCACATCTTTCTGTTTGTGGTTCCTTTATTCTCCATGTTTTGGTGCTTGAGGCTTGTTCCTTTCTCTGCCGAAACCTGCTCCTACATTCAGAATATTCATGACCGAAGTTATTACAAATAGAACATTCAATTTCATTTTCAAGGGCCGAAAAGTTGTTATAGGTCCTTTTTATAATTCTAGTCATACTTCTTTGTTTTTGAGCTTCTCTAGTCATGATTGTCTTATAGGAAACACATTGAGCTGCTTTGTGACCAAATTTATGGCAAGAGAAACATTGGCCATTGAAGAAGCTTCTACGATTATCAAATCTACCAGCCAAATGATTGTAGTTTCTATTGTCATCCATTCTTGAAGCAAATTGAGAAGTTTTTACCTGTGGCTGGTTGTAGCTTTTGTTCACCCTTAAGATGTATTGCCCCTGGTTTAGCTAGTAGTCTTTGTTTATTCTTGATGTAATTCATCCCTGTTTTACCTGGTGATCTTCATTGGGATTTTGCTCATTCCTCCTTGCTGCATCAAGATAACTCTTTGAGGTGGATGCTTGAGATGTTTCCCCATTATACCCTAGACTTGTCTTGATTAGTGGAGAACGTTGTATATTGATAATCTCATCCAGAGTTTTAGATCCTTTAACAAATTTCAGATTAAGAGCCTTTGTTTTCTCAATTTCTTTTCTAAGGCCAACAATTTCACATTCTAACTTCTCAAGGAATTTTTCTTTTTCATCAAGTTGAAATTGCAGAGTATCAATGATCACATTCTTTTCTTCTAAACATGTTTTGAGTCTAGAAATCTCTTCATAAAAGGCATCCACATCTATAGCATCCATGTAATCATCATCGTCAAAGGCCATTAAAAGTTTATAGTTATTACCTCGTTCATCTTCATCACTATTTGAAATACCATCACTATCTTCATGGGTGTAGTAACTTTTCTTAGTTACATTTTGTTTCTTGTTCCATCTAACAGGTTCCTTCCCTTTGTCAGTTTTATCCTTATGAGGATATTTGGCAGCATAGTGACTGACTCTCCCACAAGCAAAGCATTTGAAAGGTAACTTACCTCTGAATCTTCCAGTACGCCATTGAAGGTTTTTGACAAAATTTGATTCTTCTTCCTCTTTTGGCGCATGTCCTAACTCATAGTAGTCTCCTTTGCCTGAAGCCTTGAAAGCCGCTTCTCTCCTATCTGATGGTCCTCCTTTCCTCATTTCATAAGCAGTTAGAATCCCGTGAAGCTGTGACATTGTAAGGTTTCATAGCTTCTCCTTTTCTTCTATTGCAGAAACTTTAGATTCAAACTTAGGGGACAAAGATCTTAAAACTTTTTAAACCACAACAGCCCCTTTTATTTCTTCACCCAAGTTTTTCATACAATTAACAATCTCATCCACACGAAGGAAATAGTTAGCCACACTTTCATCATTATGCATTCTGATATTTTCATACTGAATTTTGAGGGTTTGAAGTTTTGCTCGTTTTACCTGATCGTCTCCTTCATAGCTCAGTACAATCTTGTCCCATATCTCTTTTGCGGGTTTATACTGCATAACCTTGACAAATTCTGATTGAGATAGACATCCTAATAGAGTATTGACTGCCTTTTCATTTGTTTCATATTTCTTCTTCTTAGTCGGATATGTAGGAGTTGCTGATGGAAAAGTGTACCCTGTATCTATGATATCCCAGACTTCTGTACCAAGAGATTAAAGATAGGCAGTAACTCTTACCTTCCAATATA
>APFE031666944.1:199089-220361 GCA_000404065.3 Pinus taeda
ACCCTTTGAGAAAAGGTGTGCGACCTTTTGAGGAAATTTTGCCAGATTTGACCAGTTCAGCCCAGAAAACGCAGTTTGGCTTCAGTTTGACTTTTGGGGTGAAAGATGATTATCTTTGATGTAATTATGGCAACTCTAAGACACTTTTACTCTTGTTTAACACTTCTAGAAGATTCATTCATGTAAAGGGTAAAAATTAAATGCATGAATTGGTTTCCAAGTTTATAGAGGCAAGTTGTTTTGGTTGCCTAGATTTTAGTGCTAAGTTTAGAAGTGGTTGAAACAGCTCCTAGAAGGATGAGCTCAACCCCTAGAGGCAAGGAAAGGTGTTATCTTGCCTATATTATGTATTTTCTTAGTCATTCTGAGGGGTTAGAAGGGACTCTTGAGGGAGAAGCTCCTATTATATATTTTACTTGTATCTCTGCAATTTGAGGAAAAGGAAGACCAGGGTTTTGCAGACATCATTTGGATTCTTGTGGACTCTTGTGTTGATGGTGTGTTCTCTTATTGTAATTGTAAGTGTGTTTATGTGTTCCATATCTTTCTTTACTGCAGCTTATTAAACAAATGAAGTGATAAAGTTTGAATTCATGCATGTCATGCTCAACTTTCAAATTTGTTTAATGTTTATGTTTTCCACTGTCTAAAGAGGATTCAAAGTCATTGTTTGCCCTCTTTAGCTTCTCCTCTTTCCTCCTTGATCATCCATCTCAACTAAAAGCATCAGCACAAATTCCTACCTTGCCCCAAAGACCCACCTGCAAAAACTGAGCTCAATCCCCGCACCCTAAATTGCAGATCCTCAAATTGCCACCAAAAAACCCCAAAAAACCCCCAAATCTACTTTCAAATCAGTTTACTAGCCTAATATCTGTGTTACCTTGATTGGTCATCTCTTCCCATTGAAAATTTAACGAGATTGACCGGAGAGAGCCTTCTCATACCCCGTAGGGCTAGCTACGAGGTGAAATGGTTTGATGTTGCCTTGAAGGTTTGCCTTTCTCAGCCTGAGGTGAAATCTCAAGCGCTAACAAGGCTCACACCAGAAAGGGAGCCAAATTTATATTCAAACAAATGTCATTCATTTCTCACATGGGGATGGGACCGTCTTGGTAGAGGAACTTCTCTATAAGGCATTTATGATGCATGGCCTTGGGATTAAAGATCCAACATACTTCTCGTCTTGGGTGGGATGTTAATGGTTTGATATACATTTATTTCCTTGTGGGGGGTTTGCTGCCACGTCTCTCAACCACTTGGCAAGGAAGATTAGTGACAACCCATACCCCATTTTTACCTTGATAACACCCCATTCAAGAAAATTCTTAGATAATATTAAAATGAAAGAAAATGTTAATTTAAAGCAAATTCAAATTTATATTTT
Organism: Pinus taeda; assembly: GCA_000404065.3. Taxonomy (NCBI): domain Eukaryota; kingdom Viridiplantae; phylum Streptophyta; class Pinopsida; order Pinales; family Pinaceae; genus Pinus; species Pinus taeda. The sequence goes on from APFE031666944.1 coordinate 200,477, forward strand.
TAATATTATATTTTGGGTTTTTATTTACTTTAAAAATATATATGAATGAGTTGATAGGCTCATTATTACTTTAAAAAATTATATGAATATGAAAAAACACTTTATAAAAGAAATTTAAATACTCTTTTTTTTTTTTTAAGTTTAAAAAACAATTTTAGATACTTTGTACATCTCATTGTGAAGGAAAATGTGTAATTTTGTTCATGTTTAATATGAAGTTGATTTATTCATTTAAAAACTAAATTAATAACAAAAAAATATTTTATTATCAACTATAAATAAAATATTTTAGATATTGATTTTGTCTACAAAGTTGAGGGTGGGATGTTTTGGTTACATGGGAAAATATCTCTATATATAGAGATCAAAATACAAATTTCTTATGCATAAAACATTTTAATGGTGTATTGTTGAAAAAGATGTATAATTCCTTTCGTGTTTGGCATGAAGTTGACATGGGGTGGGAGAGAGACTATCATAACTTCAATATATCATGAGTAGAGACGGATCAACTTCAAATCTATCATGAATGGAGAGGGACTAACTACCTCGAGAAAAGAAAAAAAGAAAAGAAAAAATTCAAATTCTAGATTGAACCTATCAAAAAGGGAAAGAGATATTCTAATTTTAACATATGCTAAAGGAATCAAATCTATTTTTTTTTTTTTTTTTTAATTGAAAATAATTACTTTTGGAAATTTGATTCTCCCCATTCATAATTAACTTAAAATTGAAATGAATTTATATTAATATCATCAAAATAATAACAAGAAATTTACATTTTTTAAAAATAAAATTATACTTTTGAAATTTAAAAAGGTATAAATATTCGATTCACTCCAACATTCTAATAAGTGAGGTTTTTCGATGTTCCCCTCCATTTTAGTAGGTGCGGCTTTCAAATGTTCCCCTCCATTTATGAAAGGGAAAAAATTAAAAGAATGTTTTTTTAAAGAAACATTTGTAAAATATATAATATCAGAGACACAGACATTTAAAAAGGAAAAATGAATGTTTACATATATATATGGATACATGTATTAAAGAAAGGTTTATTAAAATTAATTTTATGATTTGCATGGTTATAGTTATACTCAAATTTAATATTATAAAATATTGTTTTTAAATATAGGATATGGTTATAGCACATGTTTATATTTTGTAGATTGTCTCAAGAGGTTGGAATAATGTTAGAAAAGAGTATATCATTGTTACTTGGGTAACAAATGAGAAATATTGCCCCACTGAAAAAAGGAAAACAATTTTTAATCGTGATGGATTTCTTTCTTAACAAAGAAGGAATTAATGCATCAGAGGAAGAGGCTAAAACCTTATGTAGCACTGAAAAATGAATTTTGAGATGTTATAAACTAAAACATGTCCAATACATTCTTGCCACAGTCAATTAGAAGATGAACAATATTTCCTCTAGGATTAATAGAAGTAATATGATTTATTAACATAAGTTTTCCAAGGATTTTGTTATTTCATGGGCCTTTACATTTGCTTTATATCAATATATTTCAAGCTTTTAGCCTCCTTGCAAAGTTTTCCAAGGATTCTATTATTTAACGAACCTTTACATTTGTTTCACATCCAGATATTGTAACCTTTTATCCTCCTTGAGAAGTGAATGGGATGGAGTTTTGGAAGTATGGAATTTTTTAGATATATTCTTTTAGGGTGGTTTGTATGAAATAGCATGTGGTTTTGTGGAAGATATCTACATTAGTAAATAGTAGGTACTAAGTTGGTTTTGAATTTTTTAGAGTGGTTTTTATAAAATAGCATGTGGCTTTGTGGCATATATCTATATTAGTAAATGGTAGGTATTAAGTTGGTTTTGATATTTTTATCTTCCTTGAGAAGTGAATGGGATGTAGCTTTGGAAGTAGTAATCCACACACACACACACACACACACACACACACACACACACACATGCTTAGGTTGGATTGTATGAAACACTACGTGGTTTTGTCGTAGATATCTATAGTAGTTTATGATAGGTATTAGGTTGGGTTTGATCCTAGTTTTGTAATTAGGGTTAAGAAGATTCAAGGTGCTTATGATTCTTTAATCGAAGTGTGCCTTAGGAAGGGGTGTTGGGGTAACAACCCATACTTTAGAGTGACCTATTAAGGGTATTCCCCATGAAGATTCATTTAGCTTGGTAGCAGAGCATTCTGTTAGTATGATTGATTTTAGGTTGGGTTCATAGTGTGGTAAGAAAGTAAGTGAGCATAAGATATCTTGGAATCTTTAGCCAATACATGGCTTGAGAAGGGATGATAGAAGTGGAAATCTATGACTTAGACTTGACTATTCAAGATACATGCCATGTGATCTATAAACTACTGTGGATTTGCCATTGCACAATTCGTTGCAACATATATGATAAGAATGGATTTTAATCTATATTATGAGGGTTTATTTACTCAGATCCCATATTTTTTTTTTTTTTTTTGCTTATGCATGTAATAGATAAAAATGAAAATGACAGAGAACAATAAAATACCACTACACATCAACCATAACGAACATAATATATGCTTTGGGAAATCCTTATAGGAGAAAACCTGAATGGAAGGTGCGTTTTTTCTACTCCCTTTTATCCAGAATGAAAATAATGCAAGTACAAAAGAGAAGGTACTCGCTATGGAGTCACTTTAGAACCATGGTATGATGGTCTAATAGACTAATACAAAAGTCTAAATCCTTATATTACGCTCTCTCACTCCCACTCCTATTTGTTTTTCCCTATTGTGGAACAAGATATAATCAAAATGAATGGAACCCCTTTTCCTCCTAGTGACTTAGTTATAAAAAAGTGTGATAGCCAACTAAGGATCAAGTTTGACTCCTTCAATTCTCAACAAGAGTTATAAATTCAACCCTTATAGAGTCTTCTTGCAAGTCTCCATATGGCTATTCCCTTTTGAATGAGTAATGAGGACTGACGTGGTATCCTCTTGAACCATGGTAGTCAAACACAATAGGTTAACTTATGGGAGGCATAAATTTTGCATATGAAGTCCAATTGAGGTGATTTTTGCATCGTTGGAAAGTTCTTTGAGTTAGAATCTAACATTTAAGCAGGAATGTTCCTCCCCAAATTAATGTCATCTAAGGTCTCAAAGTGGCCCCATAAGTTTTTACACACCAATTCTCCAAATTGGTTCCCATCGATAAAATTGCTCCTATACGCTGATTCCTCTATTTTTTCCACTTTGAAAGCATCAAGACAAATGCCAAAAAATAAAATGATACAATTCAGATAACCATGAAAGCTCATGTAACTCTATGTCACATTTCTCATTAATTGACAAACTATTAGGTTTGATTCCTAGCTCAATATCAAAACTCAGTATTTTATAGGTGGTAGGATGCCTAGGATAAAGTGTGGATTAAGGGCTAATTTTAAAGGTATCAATCGATTCCTTTACACCAAACCCTCGAAAGTGCATTTTGTGAAATGTCATGCAACTAAATTTTAGAGTGCATGTGAGTCACATTGGCTAAATACCATTTTCACTTTACATTCAAATTCATTTATTTTCTATTGTTTAATTGTTGTCCATCATTCATTGTTTTTTGTTTTGTGCAGTATACCCTGTTTTGCAACTATAAGAAACCCCATAGCCTTGCACTTTTCTAGATCTACCCTACCATAAGCTATTATGATGCCTTAGACATGTGTAATTTATCATTTTCCAGGTTCTCCTTAACTTCTTTTCCTACCAGCCTTGCATTTGGCATGTTCACCTACTCGTTAGATTGTCTCCTATAACAATTTGTAACCCACCTTCTAAACTCATTCAAATTTGCACCAGAATCATGATTTTCCTTCCTTAATGTATTACAATAGTCTCAGAACCTTGATGATGGAACTTAGAGGGAGAGATACAATGTATATGCCTTTATTTGATTTGTTATAGAAACTGCTTCTTTTTTGCAAAATTAGGGTTTAATGTTTGCAAACTTTTATTTTAGCAATGTTTTTTCTTTCCTTGCAAGATATAATAGTTGTGATTTTAATTTCATTGTAGATAGAGTGATTTTCCTTCCTTTATTGTGAATAGCCTAGGTTTGTGTGTTGTCTTTCTTTTTGCTATTTATTTCTTGCAATTTCAATTTTCCTATAACATAGAATAATCAAATTGGTTTATGTACATCTAAATACTATTTTAGCTCTTCCACCTCCATAGAAGTTATAAAAAAGGAAGATATAGTGCATGATGCACATATAGTGTCGGCTCCTCTTAAGTTTGTACAATTTCTTGGTTAACAATTATAAATGAGATTCTTGGGAGTTGCAACATTGTTGCTGAAACACTAAGGGCCATCACTTTTTGGCACCATTATCGGGAGGTGTCAAAGCATGTACTTTTTTTTTAGTCGATATTCTCTTTCTTTCATTTCATATCCCGCAAAAAGATAAAAAAACATATTAACGTCTTATTTTCAAAAAATGCATCATAAGAAAAAATACATTTATTTCTTTTATGCCTCGACGAATTAGGGATTGAACATGAAAATTATTACCAAAATTCCCCACTTCCACTTGCAACCTGCCTTCTTCAACTGAATGTGAGGCTATTTCCCTATCTACAGGGACCTTTGAGGCCCTTTTTGGTGGGCAAGCAAGGATCCTTGAGTAGCTTGCAGAAGGAGAATCCTTCACAATCCACCAACACTATGGCTAAAGATAGACAACCAAAAGTGTTCACATTTCCCATTAGAGAAATAAATGGAGTGGCTAAAATGAAAAAAAATATCCATATTTTCTCCCACACTTATATGGTTTAATTATGGAGGATCTTAACACTTTCATGTTTGAGTTTGTTATAGTATGGAGGACTTATGACCATACAACTAATGAGAAAAATCTCAAGTTGTGCCCTTCCATTGTTAAGGATGCATCGTTATGATGGCTCATGAGCCTAGAAGGAGACAAAATCACCACATGGGAACAAATGTAGCAAGCCTTCAACAATAAGTATCATTATTATTGCAGAGCAAAGGATATTAGAGACAAGGAATTCAAAATAATCCAAAGAGAAAATGAGTCTCTAGAAGATTTTGAGGAAAGATTTTAGTTGAGTTACTAAAGGGCACATAATTGCACCTTGGATCCAAAATCCTTGAATCTAATCCTACATCGAGGAGTCAGGGAAGAACCAATGGAAACACTGAACCTACTAGAAAATGGAGACCTATACTAACTTACTTATGATATTATAAAAAAAGGTATTCAAAAATCATTAAAGGGCTACTAGAAAAAGAGGTGAAGCCAACAAAATCTTGGTAAGTCCCTCTTCCTCCTCCCCTATTTATTAAAAATGAGATAAGAGATATGCTAGAGGACATGAAAACTAAAATATTAGATAAAATTTCCATGTATATCGACACCTTACAGATGAAGAGAAAACAAGAGGAAGCATAAAAGGCATTAGCCATATTCTTCCCTCAATGCACTAAAAGACATCCTAGGAATGGATGTCCTTTAAATGACATAGATATATCTGTTGTATGTGAGGATAATCATTTCACTAATAAGTGTCCATATCTTCTAGGTCTTTATGATGTATAACAGGAGAATGGAGTAGTTATGCTTTGTCAACCAAAAGAGGCCACAAACCCCTAGATAGTTCCAATAAGGTATGAACTTCCCCTCTCCTTTAAATTCTAATTATAATTCTAATTATCAACCTTGGTGTCCTCATAACCCTTTTCCCTAGCCTATTCCCAATCCTTGTCCACATCCTCCTCAAAATGTTACTTGTCCCTTCCAGTTATACTTTACTCAACCTCTTTAGTGGGGCAATCCATCAAAAGGATGCAGGCCTCAGGTGGCCCAACCACCTACCTTGATGCCTCTTCCTCAGAAATCTCAAACACCCCAAAACATTCGCCCAAAGCAACCATAAATTCCTACACAACCAAATCTAAATCCCAATAATAAGCATTCTCAACTAATCTAAAATGGATAAAATACTTACCAAACATATGTTGTAGAAATCTAGGAAATCAACCTAGGTATGGGAAGGTCCTTCTAAATTTTCATCCGCCTCTGACAAAAAAATATTTAAGAGGAGAAGGAAGAACCTGTACCTCAAGTCACCCAACCAAAACCTCCCTATCCTGAAAGGTTGATAACCCACAGAGCACACACCCCATAAGAGGCTATTTTTTTTGGAAAATCGAAGAATATGTGTGTCAAAATCCCTCTCCTTCAAGATATCAAATATGTTCCTATTTATAACAAGATCATTAAATATGAATGTCTTATAAGGCCTAGGAGAAATAAAAAGGATGCCCCTATTATTAATGTCACAGGGTAACTAGATGATGTTATGCTTGGGAGAGTAATTATCCCCAAGTACTCATATCCTCGGAGCTCAGTAGTAGATGTGTGCACAAATGACATTGTAGTTACAAACACTCTCATGTATCTGGGAGCTACAATCAACATCATGACCAAGGAACCATGCTGAAACTTAACCTCCAAGGATATCTAAGAAAGACCTCTATTGTGATACACCTTGCTGATAGATCTATAGTGGAACATGAATATATCATGGAAGATGTAATGGTCTCTATTGATTCTTGGGAGTATCCCATATATTTCCTTGTCCTTCAGCCCAATACCAAGCTTAATTTTCACCCACTTATCTTAGGAAAACCTTGGTTAGCTACTAATGATGCATACATCAGTTGTAGGGATGGGAACATGACCAACACCAATGGGAAACCAAGAAAATAACTTGTATTATATACACCAGCTCAACCTTTTTTTGAGGATGAATTTCATACATGTGTAGAGGAAGAAGAAGAAGATAACTATTTACTCTCATCATCCTACCATATATGTACATTAAAAACCACCATTAGCAACAGGAAAACCAATGAAGATAATATGATTAATAATTTTTTGCAAAACCAATATCTTGCTGCCATGAATATTGATGGCTCAAAAGAAAAATCATAAATAGGGAAACCTAGTTGTTTTCACGGCAGTTCATGGGTATATTTTCTAACAGTTGGTTTTGAGCAAAAAAAATGTAAAAATAGTAGAAATCAACCACTCTAAAACCTTGAAAATCAAACCCTTTCTCTTAGTTGATCAAGAAAACCAACTGCTCACTCTGTTAAAAGAACATATTGATGCATTTGCATGGGATTATAAGGGGATGAAAGGAGTACATCCTTCTATGTTCACTCACTATACATATATCAAGGAGGATCACAAACCTATTCTCCATTCACTAAGGCAAATGAACCATGTATTAAATGATATTGTGAAAGATGAATTGCATAAATTTTTGGATGCAAGGTTCATTTTTTTTATCACAGATAGTGAATGTGTGTCTCCCCTAGTCATTGTCGCTAATAAAAATGGAAAATTGAGGATATGTGTTGATACAATGAACTCAAAAAAGCCACTAGGAAGGATCATTTTCCCTTTCCTTTTATTGACGAAGTTCTTCATGTCCTTGCAAGGAAAAAGTTATTCTCCTTTTTGGATGGATTCAGTGGGTACTACCAAATCCAAATAAGTCCTGAGGATTAGTATAAGGATACCTTCACATGCCCTTGGGGAACTTTTACTTATATATTTATGCTATTTGTGTTGTGCAAATGCCCTTTCCACCTTCTAAAGGGTTTTGCTAAGTATATTCTTTGATCTCGTGCACGATTAAGTGGAAATCTATATGGATGGCTTTACACCATATGAGGATGATTTCCAAGAGACTCTTTTAAATCTAAGCAAGGTCTTGCAAAGTTGCAAAGAGATGAACATGTCCCTCACCCATGAGAAATGCCTATTTTTGATAAATGATGGAATTGTCTTAGTGCATTTCCTCTCTTCAAAAGGAATCCAAGTGGACCCTAACAAAATAGTCATCATAAAAAATGTTCCTATTCCTAAAAAAAAATTGTTAGAATTTTTTAGGCCTTAGTGTATATTATCGAAGATTCAATTTTTTTTTTAGTAAAATTGCTTCTCCATTATTTTCATTACTCACAAAAGATGTCGAATTTTGTTGGACATATTTATGTCAAGAAGCATTGAGGGAATACAAGAAAAACAAACAACAACACATGTCCTTAGAAGTCCAAATTGTACTCCGCCCTTTCATATTCATACAAATTCATCCGAAAAGGAGATTGGGGAAACTTTGTGATAGTTCGAAGGTAAAATCCCCTATGCAATTTATTTCATTAGCAAAAATCTATCCAAGGTTGAATTAAACTATACCGTAACTGAAAAAGGGACCCTTGCCATTGTACATTATTTAAAAAAAACTAGACATTACATCACTGGCTATCAAGCTTCATGCACACTGACCATGGAACAATCAAGTACTTAATGAATAGACCAAATGTGAATCCTCATATAACTATGTGGTTGTTATCGTTGCAACTATTTGACTTAACTATTGTAGACAAATCTGGAAAAGAGAATGTTGATGCAAATTTTCTATCAAGACTAACATTATTTGTAGAATAAGAAGTGATAGATGTTTGGATCTCTCATGAGCATCTCTTTTCCATATCACTTCTATTTCCATTTTTCACTGACGTTACCAATTTCCTAGTTATTAGCCAATTCCCTCCTCACCTATCTTGAAATGAGAAAATTAACATTGTCAGAAAGAGTGTCTCCTACACTTGGATGGAGGAAACCTATTCAAGTTGGGGCCTAATTGAATTCTAAGAAGATGTGTGAGGTTGGATGAAGTTTATGACATTCTCTCAGCTTACCATGATGGACCCTATGGGGGCAATTTTGCTACAAAAAGGATAACTTACAAAATCCTGCAAGTAGGATGCTTTTAGCCAATCCTTCATAAGGATGCCCAGAGATATACATCATAGTGTAATGAGTGATAAAGGATGGGAAAACGTACTTGGAAGGATGATATTCCCCTCCCACCTATGGTGTCTTTCAATCATTTTAGAAGTGGGACATGGAATTCATTGGTCCCACTAACACCATCCGTATAGAAGAAGTACATCATTATACACACTAACTACTTGACCAAATGGGATGAAGTAAGGGAAGTGAAAGAAACAACATAACAAAATGTGGTTGATATTTTAAGGGAAAATATCTGATCAAGTCACCAATAGAGCATTAGAGAGCACTCTAACCAGATTAATCGACAACAACAAAATAGACGGGGCAGAAAGACTTGTTGAGACAACTTAGGCCTACAACATTTTGAGGATTACAGGCAAACATGATATTGATTTAACTAAAGGAGAGACTAATAGGTTGCAACAATTGAATGCGTTAGATGAGTACACAATCCAAACCTTATTGCAAACCAAAGTAGTCAATATGCAAAGAAAAGTTTGGCATGACAAGCACATCAAAATTAGAGCCTTCCAAGAGGGTGATTGGGCCCTCCTGTATGACTTTATGTTTAAGTGTTTTAAGGGTAAGATCATGAATAGATGTTTGGGACCTTATCTAGTTGAGAAGTTTTATGATAATGGCTTATTCAAAATCAAGCCTATAAATGAGAAACACGTTCCAATTTTAGTCAATGGATACCAGTTGAAAATCTACAAGAAGCCCTTCTCATGGGATGAATTCAAAAATTAAATAAGTAAGTAATTAACTTTGATTGAGAGCATAAGAGCTATGAATCCATTTAGTCCTTGACCAACAAGAAGAAAAAAATAAAAAGAAAAAAAAGAAAGGATAATAACCTCAGGTGAAAACCTCCTTTGAGGCACTTGAGGTAGACTCTCTAACTGAAACCCTCTATGAGGCAGCTTGTCAGTCTGGAAAAGGAAAAATATAAAAAGAATAAGAACTCTAAGTGAAAACCTATCCAAGGCACCTAGGGCAAACCCACTGGTTGAAAACCTTAATGAGGCAACCAATAGACCTCAAAAAGAAAAAGAAAACAGAAAAAAGGAAAAAATGGAAAAAGAGAAGAGAAAATAAAAAGGAAAAAGAAAAAAAAGTTTTTATCTCACCTTGGCTCATGTGCAGGTACCGTATAAAAATGACAACAGGTTGAACAATGAAGCTTGCACCATCGGCATAAGTCATCGACTCAATCATTCCCAAAAGGCATAGATGGTACCCCTAAACTATTTTCCACATTCTTTCATCATCCACTACATCATTCCTCCATCGCCAGTGCCTTCCAATACATTTTTACAACTTCCCTGAATTATTATAGGAAAGCCCTGTATTGTTACAAGAAGACCTAGTTTGGAGAAAAAGTTATAGGTCAAAGATATTTTTGGCATCTGAACAAGAGAAAGACACCATAAGCATCTTAACACCTAGTTATTTCATAACCATGCGTCATACCCTAGTTTCTCCTTCATTTTCTGCCATTTATAACCCTGCAACAACTCATCTTCTTCATTTTTTCCACTGTAGCCACAACCAAAGTCCTCTCCATCAACATCATTTGCTCCTCCACGAATGATAAAGTCTCCTTTCCACTTAAAAATGGTACTTGGTGAGCATGAGAGACCTCTGTGGCTGCCACAGGAGACTACATAGTCTTGTAGCAGCCCGTGGAAATCCTTTAGGATCAAGATCCAGAACAACAAATAATTATTAAAGAGGACCATAACCTCTAAAAAGGGTTGGTATTGCTAGATCAAAAACATCAGTAAGTCACTCAATACTATTTTAATAAAAGTGATTTGAGCAACTACATGATTTCCTATAAGTTTATACAAGACTTTCTGCTTACTAATAGCACCTTGAAAACACCCACAGATGAGCAAATAACACTCTTTTGCACCACGAAAAGTAAGCATCAAGTATGAAACTCTCTGACACTCACCCTATGAATTAATTCTAAGCATAAGGAACATGTTTTTTGTACAAAAAGGGATCGGTTTAATAGCCAACCAAACTAGTAGAAGTCTTTGACAGTTTGGTAGGAAACTCCACTTTGCCTAAAATTTATTCCCACATGTGGGAGGATGAATGAGACAAATTGTTTATCTTTAGAAAAGGTGGTTATTGTCACCTATTGATGACATATGAGGTGGGTTTCACAAAGTTCGTTGAAGGTAGGTGGGCCAACTCAATACTACATGTTGAGATTTACTCACCTGGAATAATATCCACTTAAATAAATAATCGACTCAAGATCACTACATGTTTCCATTTAATGTTATACATACAAACAAATTGTAAGAAACCCATGACAAATTTCTCATCACTATAGGAGAAATCTACAGGTCATTGAGCTCATAATTGCAAAGCCACAAGAAACAAACAACAAGTAGCTACAGGAGATAGAGGGTTTGCTACACGAATACATAGCACAACTAAAATCACTCACAAAGACCCCCACGCAAGCTAAAAGAGATTGGTTTTATCAAGAAATTTTAAGTCTAAATTCTTTCCATCAACTTTCTCACATTTGGCACCAATTGTTGGAAATTATTTGTGCAATCTTTAGGTTTTCTATGTCAGAATTGTGAATTTGTGAAATTGTGCATTCTTCAGGTTTTCTATTATATGATTGTGGAGAGATAAGTTTTTTTTGCAATTTTAGTTAGAAAATGTGCATTTTTTATTGTAGAAAAAAAAAATCCCTTGCTGCCACAATAAACTCTATATCCTGTAGCAGCGTAATAATAATTTTTCTTCCTATCGAAAACTTGTCCAAAATTGTGAAATTTGTACACCACACATCTAAATACTTTGTCACATACCATGGGGGGGGAAGGGGTGGATTTAACAAAATATACCAACATATATAACTACAATTCATCAGAATCATGAAGTCGTGGTCATCCTAGAAAACTGTTAATGGTCGGGATTCTTTGAAAAACTTATAGGGTTTGATGATGAACTTGCCTTAGAATTTGCAATGAGCTCTCAAAACCAGCAAGTCCAAGAGTTGATCATTGTAGTCAAGGGACTAGTGATATATGTTAATGGAGATTCCATCAATAGGGTCACCACTCTCCCTAAGGGGATACATTGGAGAAAAGAAGAGATAAAAGAGGTTATCAATTCCAAGAGTGTATTCTTCCTGCCCAATGAACAACTAGATGAGGATAAGAATGGAATTAAAAGGGAGAGCTTGCCTTGCCCTTGGTATGAGGCAGACTACCATGTTTTCCAATGCATTTCTTGTAATAGTAAGCTAAGCATGGTGTATGCCTACCAATTTAGACACTTCTATCAGTTACAATTTCAACCTAATTTTCCAACTCATGAGTTGTTAAGTATCCCATACATCCTCCTTCAATCCCTCAAGGAGAGGAGAAAATAATTCAAGGAGGGTAAGTTGAATTACATGGCCCTTCACGGTCTAATTTAATTATTAGTTATAGATGCATTAGAAAATATTTGGAACTCCATTCCTTGGATGGATTTTATGGACATGGACATATAGGACTTCCTAGAGGCCAAGACAAATTTTGAAAACCTCATAAGAATTAAACCAAGAAGAGAAAAGTGAACATAGTTGCTAGCCCTAAAAAACATAAAGAAGAATAAACCCTAGATGAAGAAGAGAAGGAAATTGCAGCCACATTAGTAGGCCTCAAAAATCCCACCAAGCCCAAAACAAGTAGGTCTACTCAACAAATTGTGTACACGAGAAGGAAAAGCACTAAGATAAGATATAATGGCAAGCCAAAGATGCCTTCTTTTATCCATATCACTATTAAGGAGACTCTTAGTCCAAAAACTAAAATGCTACATGATGTCAATGAGAAAAAGTTACAAGAATCAGAGGCACAACTGGAAGAAATGCAAGCACCCCTTGAAGAAATAGAGTGACAATTATAGTCACAGGGGTAAGTTTCCCATATAAAGGAACAAATTGTCTTGTAGTGCATTCTATAGAATCGTAGAAAACATAAAAATCATCCAAGCATCAGGGAAGCCTCATTCATTTTTCTCTTGGCCATTATTAGTTGATCCTCCTCCTATAGGAACACTAGGAAGAGTGCTTCCTTAGCACTTAGTTCCCTAATTACTACTCAAGGTGGACAAAGAAAAAAGTAAAAATTCACCAATGGAAAAGAATAAACCAATCCAAAGGTGTAGTTGATATTGCTATAATGCAAGATGATATGAATAAAATGAGAGAAGAAATGGCATTCCTAAGGCTAGCTGAAATAAATTATATCAAAGAATAACTTGAGAAAGAGAACAAATAATAGAGAAACTATCTACAAAAAACACAAGGATTGCTACAAGAAAAATACACTCGTATTACAACCATGGAAACAACTTTAGGGACTATGTCATACCCCTCTTTTGAGGAAATTAACTAGAGACAACCTTCAAAGGCTTACTCATTAAGTTTGAAAGAATAATGGTGTTGATTTTAGATAAACATTATTGCACAAAAAGGGGCCATCCCTCTGTAGTAAACCAAAGCATTCATTAAATTTTTCCTACAATGTCGTATGGAGGACAAATCCAAGATTGTGGAATTCTACCTTCTCAACTTTGTGTTTAAATATTTAACTATATGGGATCCAAACCCATATCTTGGGGATGCACAATTGTTGGTCTTATCATCTTGGTTAAGGCATGAGGAGATCCAAGTTGAAGAGGTAAATAAGATAATGGATGGGGAACTGAGAGAGCCACTCTGGATTAGAACTAAACATCCAAACCCATCGATTCTCATCCACACTTATGTTATTCTGGTAGAAGGCCCATGATAGTGAAATTTTATAAGCAGAGGCAAGTAGATTCCATCCTCCAATTTGAAGATAATTTCAGATTTTTAGGAGAGGAAAGCTCACAAGATAGTGAAATGAAATGGAAATCATTTCCCCACAACACGAAATTAGAGAATATTATTGTCCTAATCAATTAAGGTTGCACTTTCCAAGACTTATTTGTACAAGAAGATTATTTAAAGGCTTGGATTCCAATGGATTGGGCTTATATTCAATCCACCCCTACTGTTAGGGATCCAAGAACATCAGAGTCTAGAAGAGGGTCCAAGGAATGGTAATCCATTGAAGAGAATGCATGTTTCTACCTACATGACAACATCTAGCTCAACATGGAATGTCTAGCAAGTTATTAGAGAAATGAATGAGAAAGAGCAGAGGGGGGGCTCAAAGGGTGATCAATAGTTCTAGTAGGGGGTATGATGGGCCTCCCAATTAGGTAAAACATAAGGCCCATCAAACCACTGCTAGGAACATAAAAGCTATATTAAACTTTCCTTTTTCACTTAATGACATTTTCCTAGCTTAATGAGTCCTTAAGAGAATCAAAGAGATTTTTCATACTTTATGTGCCTAACATGAATATTGTGTAGGATATTGAAGGAATTTTGCATGGACTTCAAGGAGATCCAACTAGAGGTATTCGTGGGACCTGCTCCCTGCTACAAGATAATCCCAGCTTGGCTGGCTAAATACTATAAATGTTCTTTCCTTCTATTGCATGGTGAGATAGGAAACAAGATCCATTTTTTTAGGGATTTTGGAGGAAACCAGTCCTCCCATCAAGGAGGCCACACCATACCATCTTGTATAAATAAGAGGCTGTTGAAGGCCCCAAAAATCGGGTCAACAACAAGGGGGATACCCGCCCGGTCCAGACCTTGGTTGGCGGCTCCTTATCCGTTTGGTATAGCAGGTCCGACTGGGGATTTGGGACCAGTTTCCCAATTCAGTGTGTGTGTGTGTGAGAAAGAAGGGTGTTTCTGTTCGGACTGGAATACTTCTATCTAATCTAATGCTATGCTATGTATTCTAATAAACAGAAAAAACATCGAAATTTATGCTAACCCGAGGTGTGATCTTTCTTCTATGAAATCTAAAAAGATTTCATACAATAACTGGTAATAAAGATCATTCAGCTATCATAGGAAAAGAATTCGATAAAGATGAGCTACTTCGTATAAGAAGTTAGACGAAACAACTATTAAAATTTATCGCATAAATGAGCTATTCATACACTAAACATAAACAAATAGTTATCACCATACAAAAGTACCAAATGATAACTCAAACATTCATGCTGTAACATATAAATAACTGAAAACTGAATATTGCTTTAACGCATTAGCAGAAATGGTTAAGAGATAAAAGTACCATTTATAACTAGTCCTACTGATGAGCTTCAAGCAATGATTGATTTATCTCTCCTTGATTCAACATCTACTAAGAGTACATAAGTGCAACATCAGTAGCAGATATCAAATGCAAATATCAAATAAACCCTGTTCCATTCATCACAAAAAACCTCCTCTGAGGTGCAAAAGGCCATGTTCTGAGACAAGTTGTTGGATAAATTTATGACCTTCTCTAAAATGCATGAGAAGGTTAAAATACTACTAACTAAATAACCTTATTTACATAAATTGAGGATTCGGTTTAAATGACCGTCCTCTTTCTAAGCAAAACTATTCTAAAATTAAATCTACTAACTATTTCTAAATCTACTCCTTAATGTCGCAAGCATTCAATATTTTTCTGAGTAGAGTCGGCTGACTGTCTTCTGCCTTTATTTGAGTTAAGCAAATAGAAACGGCAAGAGCTGGCATTCTCTTCTCAGTAAAATTGATGATACGCTTGAGAATCATCCAATGAATATGTAGCATTATCATGTATGCCTGGTAAAAATCCCATTTCAACTTAGTTAACCTTCAGACTGCTTCTGTTTTTCCTTCAGTCTTCTGTTTCCAGTTTGCTTCTATCACTGATTTCTTGTAGTTTTCGGGGCTCGCAGGTGATTGAGCAACTAGGGACCTTCCTTTTCGAACAATTTTTCTTAGCGATGCGTGATTAGCACTAAGCGCTAATCGCGCATCGGAAACTGCCTCTGTTTCTTGATCCGGGCTTCCCTGATGCGGTTTTTGCCTCTTGCTCCTTTTTCTCTCATTTGGTATAAAACCCAAAATTTGTAAAAATAGTATTTCTGTGAGCTCTTGACCCTGAGAATTAAACTGTTTGTTTCTGGGATCAGCGTCTTTCAGTATCCATTCAACCATGACTATACATGAGAAATCTGTGATAGATGCCTCCGAAGAGTTCTGTGGCTCTTTTTCTTCCTTGAGTGGATTAAGTATGCCTTCCGAAATGTACATTGGAGCGCTACCTTCCCTCTTCGTTGTTTTCTGCATAATGCCCTGTATAACGCTTCGTCCTTCTTTCCTGCAGTTTACATTAAGGTAGAAGTAATGATGAAGGACTAATAACAGGAAAACTTTTAAATGCCAAAGATATACAAGACATGCCACCTTACATGAGTTATTTTTTCGAAAAACACAACACCCTACTTCATTAACAACTAGTAATAACCCATTAATTCGCATTAAAATACATGACCAACTCTTGGCTAAAGAGTTTTCTCGAACAATGAGCCAAAACCAACTGCGATGGAGGAGTCCCGCGTTTTTGCTTTGCGATGTCGCAGATCGCAGTATCGCAATATCGCAATGTCGCAATATCATCGTGCTGTTTTTATCGTAGATCGCAGTATCGAAACTTTGAGGTGTCGCAGTATTGCGGTATCGCAATATCGCAATATCGTAATATCGCAGATCATTATAATTCTTGTGTAATTCTTGTGATATTTGCGATGTGCGATATGCGATATCGCATATCGGCGATGTTTTAAAGTTTTTCAATGTGAGTATTTGTCTTCAGTATATGCGATGCGATGAAGTTTCGTGTCGTAATGTCACCTTTTATCATTTTAACTCTTTAGAAGGTGTATCCTATCATCCTTTGCGCGATGCGATATCCTTTAAGGAGTAAATTTAATTTTCTTCATTATGAAACTTAGGTTTTCTAGATTTTTCAAGGTATTTTCCTAAGTCCATGGTGTTGTAGGTTTCATCTAAAAAGAAAATGTAACACGAACTAATTTTTTTTTGAGGGTCCCCACTTATTTAGTATTAGCAATAATACTTCATAAGGAGGGGGGTTGTTGGTGGCCACAACAATTGGCGATTCACTTGGAAGAACCAGTTATCTCTGTATTTCTATTGAACCTTTTCAGCTTCCAAAACAACAATTTTTTCAGAAAATTAAACTTTATTATGGAAAGATAAAGTACATTATGCTCTAACCTGTCAATGACATTTTGCTTCAACTATTTTCAACTTTGATTATTTTCCACCTCAAGTTAGTCCTTGCATTTACATCAGTCATTACTCGGTCTGTAAAGATAAAACAAAGCCTTCTCTGTAAACCAGTTTTAAAATATACTCATTTTTCGTAGGTAGAGCCTCTGCTGCCAGCAAGCGTTCATAGCCTCGACAGGGTTACCTTTTACCCTGCAATGATCCTTTATCCTACTTAAAGAAACCTACAACTCTCAAATAAGAATCCATATCTACACTTATTGCTTTGATTTTATTTTTATTCTTAAAGAACAATGTCTTGGTTTGGTGGCCAATTTATGACACAGTCATTCACGTGATTTCTAACTTTGCTGAACAAGCTGGCTCGTGATGAGACCCCTTGCCTCTTGATTGTAACAATCTTGAGTCATTGCCCTGTTATGGTATGCAGTATTTGGAAAAGTCAGCAAGTTATATCTGTGATTATGATAAGCCGACTCGTGATGAGACCTCTCATTCTTCAAGATAAAGTGTATCCTTGGATTGTTCCTATGAAAGTTGTGATTTCCTTAGCAGGGAGGAAGTCATTGTCTTCTTTAGATAGCTCTGGATGATAATGATAGAGTTTTTGGAAGTAACTGTTCTACAAAGAATCTTTATTTTGTTATTGATACCTTTCATTGCACTGATATAAAACAATTTCTTCACTAAAGGTTTATCTTCATCAAACTTTTATGAAGTTGAAACTAGTGTCATATATAGGCTAGAGTTTTTAACTGTATCTTTCAATAATAAAGATCAATTTTCCAAAAGATTTGCTATTTATACAAGCGAAAAATCAAAATCTGAAAGAGAGTTGGTATCTTTTTCGTAAATGCCTAATGTAACCATTCACAACTGGTTTTATTCTGAAAAAGAGAAAAACTATTATTCTATGAAATAGAAGAATAATCTTCTATGGAAAATATTTCTTAAGAATTTGTCCATTGACAGGAAAAGAGTCTTTTTTACCTGCTAAATCCTTTAACACAAATGTCGATGGACCTACGACTTCTACAATTTGAAAAGGACCAAGCCACATTCTTTGAAATTTTGTATGTTTGCCCTTTTCTTCGTGTGCCTTGTCCCATTTTAAAACTAAATCTCCCACCTGAAATTCTTTTCTGGTCATTATATTTGAATCAAAAGAGGATTTTATTAGTGCCTGATGATGAGCATGCGTTTTCTTAGCTTGTTCTCGTTGTTCTTCTAATTTTATTATTTCCATTTGCCTTAAGTGTAATGAGGAAGTTGGAACTTCATCAATGTATTGAACTATAGACAAGAAGGAATTGCTAGATGAGTTGGAAGAACAACTTCTCTCCCATAAACTAAATTAAAGGGAGAAGTGGCGTGGAAGCTTTTTTCGTTATTCGGTCTGCACATAAAGCGTATATTAAGGATTTATGCCAATTTTTCTGATTTTGGTCTACTGTTCTTTTAATAATCCTGATTAGGTTTTTGTTTGTAGACTCAGCTAATCCATTGCCTTGTGGATAATAATTGGCCGAATATTTAAGTTTGAATCCTCTTTTAAGTGCAAATTCAGTCATTGCATTTCCTTTAAAGTATGATGCATTATCAAACATTAAAGCGAAAGGTAATCCAAACCTGGTGATTATAGATTGATCTATTAACTCAATGATATTTTCAGCATTAGCCGTCTTGAGTGGAACTGCTTCTACCCACTTAGTAAAATAATCTGTTGCTGTAAGGATATATCTATGCTGCTTGGAAGAGTGAGGAACAATCTCACGTATTATGTCCAATCCCCACTGACTGAAAGGTTGGTCGATGTTAACTGGTTGTAGTGGTAAGGATGGCTTCTTCTGTCTTCCAGCAGTAGTTTGGCAAACTTGACATTTCCTCACATAATTGTGCGAGTCTTTAAATAACGTGGGCCAGTAATATCCTACGCACAAGATTTTATGTGCAGTAGCGTCTCCAGCATAGTGTCCACCTGCTGGTCCGTCGTGGAGTTCCTGCAAGACTTTATCAGCTTCAGATTTCTCAAGACATCTAAGAAGAACAAAATCGTAATTCATTCTAAAAAGAATATCGTTTATTAGCTAATATTGTTTCGCTTTTAATCTTAGAGCTCTTTTCTTTGTGTAATTGAGGTATGAAGGAGCATATCCATTTTTAAGATAATAAATAATATCAAGATATAATGACTGCTCATCGTTTAGGCTTACCTCGCACACTTGTACCTCTATAGATGGGATTTTAGAAATTTGCGACGCTCCAGCCAGCATTTTGCAAAAGCCTTGACCTCTTACAATGTTTGTTGGTTTAATTTCTATGTCATATTCTTGTAAGGCAGTTACCCAATTGGCCCTCTTCTCACCCACATCCTTTTGTACTAGAAGATTCCTTACCGCTGGAAACGATACTATAATTTTGGAGTGGGTTTTGAGTAGAAAAGGTCTGAAGTATTTGATCGCTTTGAAAATAGCATAAGCTTGTTTCTCCACGTCTGAGTAATTTAATTCATCACCTTGCAAATTTGAACTGAAAAAAGCAATTGGTGCTTCTGCCTTTTCTTGATTCGTTTGAGTGAGTATCGCAGCATATGACTTATCTGAGGCAAATGTGTATAAAATAAAAGGCTCTAAAAAATTCGGAGTAGCTAAAGATGGAGCATTAATGATAGCCTGTTTGATAAGGTTAAATGCTTCATGTTCATCTTGGCCCCATTTAAAATTAGAGTTCTTTTTTATCATGGTTTGTAAAGGAGATACGATTCGTGAAAAATCTTGAACAAATCTCTTTACAAAATTGATTTGACCAAGGAA